>JAHWFP010213195.1:0-12035 GCA_023313725.1 Lithobius niger
AATTTATAGTCGACCGAACTGCCCCAAAAATCTGATGTGCGCCGTACCCGATGCAAGAAGGACGGCTGCAATAGATCGAGGCTTTCGGTCAAACCGATGGGCACTAGTGACTCCAAACGTACCGAGCTCTATACCTCATTTTGAAGGGCCGCCGGAGCCATTTTACATCGCAATACTGGAACGTTACTGGCATAACTACTTTTCATTCTACCTAGTGACAAATATTTAATAATATTACGAATATAAAACATAAGGGTGATATTATGCAAAAGCAGAGAAAAGCCAAGTGATCCCAACGATCCAGATGGATTAAATTTCCAGATGCGCATCATCTTCACGTTTTACAGGTTTAAGACGCAAACCGGAGATCTTTAATTGCAGTTCTAAATAACTTTTAGCACAATTATCATTAATTATTACAGCTTCACCGGTACAAGAAGAATCTAAAAACAAATGAAATGTACCTAGCAGACTTGTATGTATGGCATATTAAAATATTTAAAAATACGTTAATCCTGTAACTCGTGTTTCTTCCCAAGGGGCAGCCACATACGTAGCAGCCTGATCAGAAATTGCTTCTCTTTATGATCTGTTAGTCTGTTTTATAAATGAGATTTTAGTCTGTTCAAAATGGCTGGGTTTTGGCCTGTACGCAATTACGCATTGTTTCCTTCAGTAAACTATTGTTTGGCATTTGAAGAATTAAATCTCGTGGTGCTTAAATGTTTCAGCATAATACAACTGGGATTAATTGTGACTTGTGTAAGCCTGGCTTCTATCGTTCTCCAGAGAAGTCGAGAAGTGAACGATGTGACGGTAAGGAATTAAGTATTTCAATTTTGTTTCTTCATTTATCCTCATAAGTTTATATTCAAGCACGCACCCAATTTGCCATTTTAACTTCAGTATTCTACTGACAGTTCTGGGAAATTAATTTTTGCTGGACTCTGGCTAAAATTAACGTTTTAAGCGACTGGCCATTCGTGTGAAATGTATGTAATATGTGAATGGGTACCATTAGAATTGTATCGGCATTTTTCGTTGAGCGTATCCATGTGACCTAGTGGTTAGATTCATCACTTTTAACTAAAAAGTTGCACCAACTACACTTTTGCATTGTTTAGAGGTATAAAGACCAGCCAACAGAAATATCATTTTTAGGCAACCCCTGTGTACCATGCACACCGTAGTGGATATGGCCATACATTAAGTTAAAAATTTCACACTTAACTAGTGATAGCTGATATAGTTGGTCACAGAATAGTAAGGCTCGTACAATAATAAAATTCAAAACGTAAAATAATAATTTTATTGCATTTAGATTAGCTTAGCTAAACTTGACACTAAGTTTTACTATTTTAGTGAGACTATGGCCGTGGCCACATGGCTGTGCATTGCTCGTATGTCTGAAACCTGGGAAATACTTGTGCAACTTTTCTTCCGTAGATTTGTTTAAATGGGTGTACATCACTGGCACTGAAAGGATTACTTTGTTCGGCATTATTAATAATGATTAAACTATAACTTACCAGCACAAATCTATGGCAATATTGCAGCTGGAAACACACGACTTTGATTGAAGAGAAAGTCTGCCATGTTGGTTAGGAGATGCCAGATTAGGTGCATGCAGTCCATAATTTTTTAGACATTTTTTCTCTTGGGACTGGCGAGCCTATTTAGGGCTTAAAACTAATTTACGTACACTCAAGTGTCGGACTTGGGAGGAAAAGGTACTGGTGCCACTTAGAGTGATGACGGTCGGCCACGGTTTTTACCGTAAACTCTTACGTCTGATAGTGATGTACTGTCCAACCACTGCTAGTGGTGTGGGGAAGTGCTGTATACTACTCATGCACAAGCCCTACGGGGAGTCTCTTCTTTCAGTACTCTACTGTCATTTCTTAATCCAGTTTTCATTAAAACATCTGCATTTTAAGGATCACCTTTTTTTGGTTGATTTCATGATTTTCTTTAAATTTATTCTTTGTTGGAAGTGATTACCCTCTTTGTTGGAAGTGAAAAGTGGTTGACCACAGAAGTGAGGGAACTGAGGGAATGAGGGGTGGATTATGCCTGAAAGGAATCGTTACCACCTGAAAAACAATCCAAAACTGGACATTCATTTTATTTGGAGGGAAAAAGTGCCGAAGGGGTGCCAGAAGTGTGGCAGCCAAAGGGCGCCTGTGCCGTGACACCATGGCAAATCCGTGCCTGCGTACACTAAACGGTAAATCGGCCTAACAGTGGCCACAAGACAAAGGAAAATACTAGAAAAGCTTTTATAACTTAGGATCCTACGGTAGCCTTATAGCAAAATTGGCCAAAACTATGTATCTGAAATTTACGGAGATCTCTATTAAGGGAAATCTGTCTCATCAGTCACGACGAAATTAAGAACTTGGCAAGAAGAATGTCAGAAGTTGTCAAAAGTACGCAATTTTTTTATGTCACATATATCGTAACCCTGACCATTCCATAGGAAATTTGATATTTAATAAGGAGTTTAAGAACAGGGGATGAAGAAAAAAGTAGTCAATGATTTACCCTATGCAATCTTTCCCTCGTCCTTTTAACAAGATAAGTAAAAGGTCTTCACTATTTGTCTTAATTATTTCACAGATCTAATGGTTTCGATACAGTTTACCCAAACCAGGATTCGCTTGCCCCTATACTCTGCAACCAAATTATTTAAACAAAAATTCGACCATCTTCTAGACTCCCATCTAGCATCCAGATTTTGCACTCCAACGCATTTGCAACTGAACTATCGTTACATGAAAAATCTTACGGGAGATGCGTCAGTTCGTTAGGTACTGCTCAAGTTCTTTAATACTGTCCAACACCATGTCCCTAATAGAACTCTTTATAATCTGATTACACTATTTAGCATCACTGCATTAGGTGCATCATTGCATGATATAGAGCGCCTTTAGAATTCATTTGCAGGCTGCCGAATTTATTTTAAGAGTTGGTCATCTTGATAAGCCTCCAATTTTCTTTGGAATCGGTCATTACTGGAACACTTGTCTTCAACCCTTGACAACCCTTGAGGACTGGCTGTGCAGCTGTAACACTTGGTAATGCTATTTCGAAGTGGTGTCGCACGGTTTTTCCAAAACAGCTCAGCTCCCAAACTTCGCACTGACCATATCCTATACGTGTAGAAGATAACGGAAGACCCCCAAACCTCGACTCAAGCGCAACCTGACACCGGAAAAAGCTACCACACAGCCGAGTGGTGAAGGCCTTGGACCGTGAGCCAAGAGGACGTGTTAAATCTTTTAAGAACTGACCTGTGTGCATATCGGACCTTTTTAATTATTTGGGTATGTGGCTGGAAGTCAGTTAAACAGTCCATTACTCCTAACTTGCTCTTAATAAATCGCTTTCAAACCTTCTGCTTTAAGTAAATTCTGTTAGTTGTACTCTACATAAATCGTCGTCCTCCACATTCGACGAGCCATGTTGTTCTGTCATAGATCTGACTCCTACTGTAATACAGATGCTTCATATTTTTTATCTAGGATCAGACCATTACAAAATTTACGTTCTGACTGTAGGAATCAAGATAGTTCTTCCATCGAGTTGTTGCGTTTAACCTTCGTTCGTCAAATTACTAAAAAATCTGCAGTTCATGAATACGGCAAGTTTTGCTTTAAAAACGTTTACACTACGTGAAATTCGTTTGGTTTGCTCATCCGCACCATCGTAGTTAAGAAACGCGAATGTGTTGGGCAACTTTAAAACCTAAATATCTACATTTTCCACGAAGGCAAACCTTTGGAGCCAAGCAGTTTGGAATTTACGTTATGTGCTGATGCTAAATATGACGCAAAATACGGTGGGATGTTTATTGCATTGTTTGCCAGATATCAAAGTGAATGATTTGCCAATATAGTAGTGACGGTAGTTTACTAACTCCCAAACAAGTTTACTCATTTAACCAGCACCAGTTGTATTTGGTGTATTTTTCATTTGATGTACATTGACTCACCCGGGAGTCCTCACTGAAAAGCCTTTGCACCATCACGCTTTTTGCAGCACAGTACGCTAATTCTTGCAGCCATATCAGAAAACGCACGGGAGGGTTTACTCTGGGTAAGGGCCAGTTTAAGGGCCTACCGTAATTTTAGAAACCGCACTTGGTCAAGTTGGGCCTGCAACTCTCCCCACCTTCCTCGAAAACCTAGGGTGGCAAGTATCACCCTTAAGGGCGTTAACAAGCATGAATGATTTGTCAATTGTTCGCGACGTCCAACATTTACGTTAGGCCGAACGGAAAACACGACTGGAACGGGCGTGCACAAAGACTGCATTATATGGTGAAGATGACTTTGTGATGCGGTTCCGTATGTCTAAAGGGAATTTCAGTCGCTGATATTAGCAAACTGCGTCATATACACGCACATGTAACAAAACGAAAACCTAAACCAACAAACACATACAGAACCGACGCCAAACAGCAAAACTCCTACAAAATGGAAAGATGAAAAATGCACACACAAAATGAATACGTAATTGCTCGCACGAACTAAAACAAAAGCCATCAAACACAGAGGCAATAAAACACTGCTTTAAAGGTATATGCATCCCTGTTGGCTTTTCTGTACGATTCAGTTTTGCGACATTAGTTCAAACTTATGTAAATGTTGCCAAAAGTCATTGTTTTTTCTTTTGTGCGTGATGATTTTACGACATTAACTCTTAAGCGCTAACCAGACTGGCTGCTCGCGGCTGCTCGGTGTCGCAGTATGGTGCAAAAAAGACATCAATATTGGTGCTTAAACACATGAACCGTACGATTGCAGCAATTTTGTCCTTGTAGACACGTAGTAACGCATCGCTTCGCACGAAATTGTCTTCTGTCTGGAGAAGCCTTTAGCCTGTGTAAATGTCGCAAACGCTATTCTCAACGGGTCGCACGACATACCGGAAGGATTTATGTGCATTTAACTACGAGTTTGCTTGTTTCGTAAATTATAAATGCACACAAAATACAGATATAGCCACTCACACGAAAGAGACTTAAAAAAAGTAAGGCAATAAATACAAAATATTAGAAAAAACCTGTGTAATACACACATTAAGCACACATACAAAAATATACATGCACACGAACATACACATTAAACATTTCGAACACAAACTGCGTTCACTTTCTGACATAACCATCAAGTAAAAACAGTCCTTGTTCCCTGGAATTGGAGTTCAAATTATGGTCATTGTCAGTGGTCATGGTGAATGGTGTTGGAGTATGCACTTACGGGTGGCCGAACGAGGTTGTTGGCGTCAGAATGAGGCAGCTGGCCCTCCAGGACGAGCTGATCAAGGGCCACGGTTTTACTATTCTGAAACGCCCTTGGTTCGTTGACCTTTGAGTTCGTGATGAAGGGTGTTCTGAGAATACAGCAGTTAGTCTGTACTGGACTTAATCCGGGACCAAGTGACCGTAACAAGACTAAGGGCACGAACGCACTAGGCGACCTGGTCGCTTCAGCCACTGAACATGATTAGTGCGTGGTTTTACATAAACTGTAAGCATTCTCATTGGTTGCAGCAAGCTGGCCGTGCAGCAACTTGGCCAGGTTGCCTAGTGCGTTCGAGCCCTGAATAAAACACCTCTTCATTTTAATATGCTACTAGATGGGCATTACCAAATAGTTTCTAAATTCTGCGATAACTTCAACAAGCCGCCTGCCAGTTATGCTGAACTTTGCTGTAGTTGTTACGTTAGCAGAAGTATGGACAGTGTTATAAACTGTTATTTTCAAAAAAAATATCTCGTGTGGTATTACCACGTTGGGACTGCTTCGGACCACATGATTCGTTCTGGTCACCTGGTGCCAGGTCTACTATACTATTTTAGATTCTGGTTGGCCATTCGCGCGTATTTTCGGAAAATGGATTGATCATGCCTGGTAAAATTTCTCTTCGAGCAGACGAACCAATATGGCTACCGTGTCGCTGGCTTCGTCGCTTTCCCAACTTAAAAAACGTTTGAATTTACAGGCTAGGAAGATTGTTTGGAATGTCTTCTAATACATTAAGTCTCTGTGTTCAACACGGATGCTGAAACAACGAATTCAAGAGGACGGCATTGCCACTGACGTACTCAGAACGGTAAGACGTACCTTGTCAGTAGCAAAAACCGTACCGACAGCCAAGGTAGGGTTAGGCCTAACGTCGCAGACATTATGTACGCCAGACGCTCAATGCGTGTACAAGGTTCCCGTCACCGCCAACATTAGTGCATACGCGTGACAGGCGATTGAAAACGATCAAAAAATAGATTTTCGAGTGGCCAACCAGAACCTAAAATAGTATAGTTTTCGGGTCAAGTCTGAAAAACACCTGGTCCAACCCTGACCTGAACAACATTACTGGTAGTATTAACCGATCCCACAGTGACACTCGTAGGATCTCGCTCATGAAATATCGTTGGTACTTAGAAAGGCTGTCTTTATGGGGAGGATATAACACATTTAAAGTATTTACGTGTTCGTGAACCAAGATTTAAATTGATTGCAGAAGCAAAAAACATAGATGTCCTATTTATAATAAATTTTCCTATTTATTTCAGATTGCAGGAACTGTAGTGTTATTTTGGTTGAAGATACAAATCGACTGATGTCACAAGTGGGTTACATAAAGGATATTGCACACTACTTGAACAAAAATTTAGATGTGGTGTTTCAGCGTCGTCATCTACACTTGTTGCAAAAGCTCGGCAGCGTAATAAAATACTGTGAGGTAACGAAAAATCGTGGCATAATTTATTAATTTTAAATATTGACCATGTGTCATTTTGTTTTTCAACTAAGTTAGTCCAATCTGTGAAGTTCAAAATGGTACTTGTACAGCTAAGATCACTAAAATTACTGATTTAATACCCAAGTGTTAAATAACTAAATATAAATGCTTTAATGGTTCATACTTGGAGACCCAAATTGCTGTAAATAAGGTAAAGGTCTGAAATATGTCGTCAGAGAAAATCCTACACACAAGAAGTAACACTAAGTGGATTTCTGTACTATTTTTCTAGTGTATGACATTCGCTGGTGGTTACATCCGAATTGCCTAAATCATCTGTTTTTATCCAAATATCAACTAAAACGTACAAGAACTTTTTGAGTGTTAACCAGCCAATCTCCGTGGGAAAAACAAACTGTGCCATTCCAGTTAGCGCATGCGTAATTACGTGTGTATTTATTTGCTGTAGTGTCTTGCAGGGTCGTACGTAGACTTAAAAAAAAAAAAAAGGGTGGGGGCACACTTGAAGACAAGTGTTACCCTACTATTTTTATACTTTGCCCCAGGCCCGTCGATGGGAAAGCTGGGACAGGAAAAAAAGCATTTGGGTTCGAGAGGGAGGGGCGCCACATACCCCAATGTGCGTACACCCATGTTTCCTTTACTAATTTACGCAGTCTTGTTTCAGGCGAATCAAATAAAAAATAAGATTTTTAAAATCTTTTATTTTAATAGGAATTTGCAAATCAATTCAGTTTATTTGCCTACGCAAATCGAGCCTTGAATTTGGTCATTTCCCAAACACGGAGTCAAGCTTGGAACTTTCTACTTGCTTCCACTTCGGTGAGCTTTGACACAATTAATTTAATCAGAAAACGTCAAGGTACTTGTAGCAGTAATGTTAAATTTCTCGCTATTAGATTTATAAGGGTAGCAGTACTCTTGCTGCTACAGCAAGTGTCAAGAAAATTGAGGCAAGTAAAGTTTTCAACGAAATATCCAAGACTCAAAGCAGTACTCAAGGTAAGAACTGTAGCCAACTATGTAGCCTACTTAAGTAAAATGTCTGAAATGATGGATTTGTGCTTACAAAGTTATGGTCTGATGTCTTTAGGCGTCTTTTAATTTTCCCTCAAACCGTTTTCGTTTGCAAACCTCTTCTCCTTGTACCTCGGTAAAACTGGTTCAATTTCAGAGGTAGGTTTATTATCAATATTTGATCGTTTCCGTGCCCTCCTTAACCGATATTTGTCAGTATAGTTATGGGACACCCTGTATACGCTTTGCTTGCATTCACCCATTCAGTGCTTGCAGCGTCACCAAAATTTCTCCCAATAAATTGGTGAAAACGGCAGAAAGCCTACCCACCGTTTTAAGCTTCGTAAAACAAGGATTAACTCTCAGTGTCATCATTAGCTAAGCTGGCCTTAAAGACAGCAAATACTAGATCTTTACAGAATAGGCTTCAAATTCTGCACTATAGGATGCTGCATTTGCATGTGGAGTGTGTAGCCAGTGCACAACCAGAGGAGCTTTTTTGGATAGCATATTTTCCTTATGTTTGATCCCTTCCTTAAAGTTCGCTAGTCAGAACGATTAAACTGCATCTTATGTCTTGCTGGAGCTTAATGCTGTAGTAAGTTTCCAGAGCTGCAGCGGCTAGCGCATCCAGAATACAAGTAGTTGGGGGTCCCAATCGAGGTGTATTGTTTCAAAGACAAAAGACTGTCAGAAATATTTCCGAGACCAGAAATTTATAATTTGAAGTCTTGGAATTAGAATGTTTGGCTCCCGTAAATTTCTTTTTCCTTGTATACCTCTTCGTTCTTTTAAGATGCACAAAGATCGTGTTGCCACGTTATTTGCTGTTTCTGTAATTAGTGCTACAGTGTAGTTTTGTGATCCCCCAAAAGTGAACTTACTCAATCACATGCGAATTTGGTTCAGAAAGGTTGCCTTAGTGCTAAATTTTAATAGGACTTATTCAAAACCAGTTTGCTTTAAATCTGTTAAATGCATTGTAAGTTACAAGCCAAAAACCGTGTTAGGCCATTTTCTGCAGCCATCTTGGATTTTCACAAACTTAAAATCGAAAAATCCAATCACAAACCGAAAATTGTGTTAAATGCTATTTTATACTGCCAGCTTATATTTCCCCAAATTAATGGAATTTTTCTAAAAAAAATTAAAGAAAATTATTCTTATACGTTGTCTTCAATCTGATAAAAACTGTTTAGTCGAAATTTCAAAACAATTTTTCTGAAAATCGTTTCAGCCGCCATCTTAAATTTTCGGCTGTATGTTTAATTTCTGAATATTATTTATTCATAAACAGTTTGTATTCAATCTGATAAGTTAGAAGCCTTCAAACAGTTTTAGGCCGCCATTTTGGATTTTTATCAACTGGTGTAAAACCACGAATTAAAGAATATTTTTGCTGCATTTTCTTTGAATTCGTACCAGCGTTTTGCCGTAAGCGCGGAACGACAAGACGATAAAACTAAATGAAAAATCGTGATTCCCTTTTACGGTCAATTATTTGAAACTTACTTGAAACTAGATGCCGTTATAATAATTAGTTTTTGCTGTAGGTTAATGGTTCTATATTGCTCGTTTATGATTGCACGTTTCTAGTTGATGCCAAAAATATGAATTACCTGTATTTTTAGTATTTTTGTCTTCGGATGCCTTTTCCTTAGAGAAGAAACGTGTAAGCCTATGCCGGCCAACTCTGTAACCCAGTGCACATGCGCTAATCGTGTTATTGCCGAATTAGCAAATAACAACGCATAACTGTGATGGCCTCACGGCATGAGAGAACTTAACACACCACCACATGCATCACACGACGCATTAAACACGGGGGCATTAACTGTATCAACAGACTTTCATTTAAACAATATAAATATTGTGATTAAAACGTTTCACTGACAAGACGTTTGGGGAAACACTTCATGTCAAAACGTCGCCTGTCGTCGGAGTTTCGTCGGAGTGGTATGACCTGGATTTGAACCGGCTACCCAGTTCGCCCCCACATCACTTGCATAGCGCCTTAATCACTACGGCCGCATCCTCCACTGGCATAAAGATAACTCGCTGAACTCGTTAAGGTCACAACCCTGACCAGGACTCCATTCGACCGAAATTTGCTCGGCCATAGGCAATGAAGAGGGAAGACAAATCATAACACTCATATGCTCAATATAGGAGAAATAAATAGACATAAATCGCTGTAAATAATATTAAGGAAAAATGGCGCTAATGCAAGTGATCTAATGTCGCTAATTAAGGTGCTAATGCAAGTGATCTGGGGAAGAACTGGGGCAGCTGGTTCGAATCCGGGTCGTGCCACTCCAACGAAACGTAAGTGCATAAATGTGGCTTACTGAACTACGTCATTTTAGTGTATAATTTTCGCTGTTGGCTAATTTCCATTTTTCCTTAATATTATTTACAGCGATTTATATCTGTTTATAACTTCATGGGGTCACGTCTGCGATCTTTCGCTTCTGCATCAGTCGAGACACAACACTCCTGTCGCTCCACATTTCCGGGAATCTGAATGTTATTGAGGACTCCCTTTCATGTCGCAAACCACCAACAGGGCTCTAAAGATCAGCATTTGCAGGATGCTATTACCATCTGGGGCACCCCTTTCGTCGACCTGTTTGCCATGAGCACAATGCCAGACTTACCCACTTCGTCAGCCCAGTCCCGACGACAAAGCATGGCCAGTAGATGCACTCACCGTGGCGTGGAACCATCTTTACACCTACCTCTTTCCAGCGTTCGCCTTCTCTCCCAGGTCCTGGCGATCGAGGCGGCACAGGGCATCTTCCTGCTCATAGCACTGAATTGGGCAGCATCAGCATAGTTCCCTCAGCTTCTGGAACTTCTCATCGAAAACCCCCAAAAGATTCCAGGGAAACCAGATCTCCTGTCGCAGCAGTAAGGGACATGCCTCCATCACACCCTCTGATTCCTGAACCTGTATGGGTGCTTACTATCGTCCCACTTATCCAGGAGGCAGTTCTTGAACAAGCCATTCGCATTGCAAACGATGCAATTTGAGTTTCAGCCAACAGGAATTATGAGTCACTGGCAGCGATGGCTTCGTTGGTGTAACCCTAGGAAAGTGAATCCTGTTGATCCCCCGCTTCACGAACTCTTACGTGGCCGGTTTTTGAGCCCCGGCCGTTTAACCGCACGGCCGTAACAATCGTAAAGTCTTTTTTCACCGACTTGTTTAAGGAAGGTCTCAAAGGCTCTACCATTTTAGTCTTATCGTTCAGCTCCGAACTGTTGTCTTCAAGGTGCAGGGAAACTGCCCTGCTCGACGATTTTCGTACGTCTTCCCTAGTCAAGTATTTCGAGTTTGAATTTCCCATAACTCGCCGCATCTTTCCTGACTGGGACCTCTCTATCGTTCTGATCACTCTAATGAAGTCCCCTTTGAGCCTTTAGGAAATGCTCAGTCAATGTGTTCACCCGAAAGACAGTCTTTCTTTGCAGCTAGGTTACGATGCAACAAAGTACAAACTCTTTCGGTTGATCCTTCTTGCTGCACTTATTTCATACCGAAATATAACAGCAGTTTCTCTGACACCAATAGACTCCTTTCGGGCAGGGGCGTAGCGAAGCCTTAGTAAGTAGGGGGTCGCAGGCCCAAAAAATCCGACTATGGTCTAAGATTTGCCGACTTCCATCGCGAATTTTTTTTAATGCTTGAGCCCTTCGCATACTGGGGAAGCTGCTCTTGTGACGGTTATAATTTTGATGAATGACTCCAATTAGATTTATTCGTAAGGTGGTAATGTCGTCTTTGAATCAAGGGTAAGAAAAGGGTCTACTACGATTTAGGGACCGAGCCACGCCCGTCATAATAAGGGCTGGTGGCACAGTTACCGTTCACTTTTTTGCTCATTTTCAACCTTTGAACGGTATTAAACACAGAAAGCCAAAGACTCAACAAGAGTTAAATACAGATGCAAACCTATTTACTTTGCCTTTTGGACTTATATGTCAGGCTGACTTAGTGGGGAATCGCACCCACGACCTTTAAAATCGATGGCCGATGTCTTACCGCTGAGCCATACTGTCACAGCCAAAAGGAAACTCTGCCTATGAGCATTTCTTGTTGGCCTTGTCGGTATGGCTCATTGGTAGGACTTCGGCCTTTCGTGTCGTGGGTTCGATTCCCTGCTCCGGCATTCTTGACATAAGTCCAAAAGGCAACATAAATGCAAACGTATATTTACGTTGCCTTTAGGTACTGGCAGGTGTAG
>JAHWFP010213196.1:0-21389 GCA_023313725.1 Lithobius niger
GAGTAGCACGCAGGAATTAACTGTGCATCAACAGTGTAGGATGTTGAGTAACCATCACTATTTGGTGTTTAAGACTACTTCCTACACGAGCATATCTTCCAATGCGGTCGGTTTTTTAGTTGCTCGTGGATGTATAGTCATCTGTTTGCAGCAACTGCAGTACAGTCTAGAGAGTGCAAAATTATCACAACTAGATAAAAAAATTATGAAAAATTCAAAACTCTCCTATCGGTTTAAACTTTGTAAAAAGTTAACAAACATCCATTTCTAATACACAAATAACATGTTACTGACTATCTGTGCTCAATTTAGTTTTCACCTTGTGTTGTAAACAAAGACGTTTTTGAACGCAAAGTTCCTTTTTGTAGATTTGTTTAGTCACTGAAAATCATAAGAATAAATTCCGAAATTTCTGGATTAATCTTGGGAGCCCTGAATTGACTGAAAAGAATACCGAAATCCCTGAATTACAAATATGTCTCGGGATTGGATGCTCGAGTAGTAGCTAAGTATGAAGCTTAGCCATTTATTTGACTAAGCCTTAAATTTTATTTTTACTTTCATGACGAATATAATAACCTAACCAAACTGGAAAGTGACCCGACTACACAGTGGGACTTGCCGGATTTTTTTTAATTAAAGTAAAATTATAAATACTTGTAGGCCGGCAAGAATTTGTGGCGTGTGCAATGTCTGGATTCTAAAACTGGGTAGTTTTGTCGGTGGTGATATGCGGCAAGCTGACTAGCTGAAAGGTATTTGGCGCTCTCGGGTAATAGTAGACACAAGTTCTCCTGCCTTGGAGATGTAAAGGTGAATTTAAAACGTTCGCTTTATTTCGCATCAGTCTTCTGCATGTCAAGTTGGGAGGCATTGTAGCATGCACATATTTCGAGCTAGAGTGATAGAAACCCTTAGTTTCTCTTTTTCAAAACTGCTAAAATAAAGAAATGCTTAGTAAAAAGCAGTTGTAAGGAGGGTAACACCACTTTAAGAGTGTGCGTTAGCTGATATTTTAATTTTAAAATCAGGCTATGAGCGCAATAGAGCAATGAAACGGAACTTTAAAGCTCTATAAAGCTCTCGATTTTGACAACCCAGGGTTTCTGAAAATAGTGGTTCAGATTCATCAAGTATGCCTGCTACACCTGCTACTGGTATGCGATATTTCTGGTGGGAGTAATATTCACCCTCCTGGGATTGCCTATCCTGGAAATGTTACAGGTGGGATACTCCTCATGAATTTTGAACACAAGCGGTTGAGCTAATTTGCTCCCCAAAAGGAACCATGGAATATTTATTTAGAGAGTATTAACATAAATTTTATTATTTCCTTGGAAAAGCGAGTGGGAATTCTTCTAACAAACATGGGTGTTGAAAATTATGCGTTATTAAGTTATTTGTGTGCACCAGACCCACCTTTTTCTTAAATCTTGGTAGAAATAATTGGACTCCTTGAAGCCAGTTTATACCTTAAAACTAATCACTTCTGTGAAAGGGTCATGTTTCAGAAACGTGATCAGTAGGCATCAGAGTCAACTGCCAGTTATATGACTGAGCTAAAGAAATTAACATTAAAGTGCAACTACAGTGTTGCAAACGGTACAGACCTATATATTATGTTGCGAGACCACTTTTGTGCCGGATTAAAATATGCTAAAATTCATAAACAGCTTTTGGCACAGATCCAGGTAAAGTTACTTTAGACAGTGCAGTTACATTGGATCCTTTGTGCAAGAGCTTGTCGAGAACAACAAATCTCAGTTTGAGGGAGCCTTGGTTCATAATAAATCTCAAAGTAGGCCTAAAAAAACAACTTTATAACCCTTTAACTACCACACTGACTTCCTTTAATTTTTTTAAGTACTATATCTGTCGGTTTGGGATTTGAACCAGCATTCATTTGGTTTGAAACGACGCTAACAAGTGGGCTGTGCTTGCCCGCTATGGGTAGGGTCCCTGGAGACCCCTTTCATAGCTTTGGCGCACATTTGGACTTTGTTTTTTTGCTTGTCGAGTGAGCTGCAACCATACGGTAACACAGTGCATAAAGGGCTAAAAGGTTTGGTATAGATTGTTACTGCTGTGGCAACACGAATCATGTGAAGGTGGCCTGCAAGTATGCAAAACATAATTATTCGACTTGCAAAAAAATTGGACGCCTGTCACGCGTGTGCAGAGCTAAAAAAAGAGCCATCTAACTGTACTAAACAACCTTTTATCAAAGAATGAAGTGGCGGTAAAAATAAAGGGTGTAGATATACCAAAAAAGCCCACATGGTGGAGGATTCAACTAGCTCCGAATCTGAAGCTGAAGAGAGCAGTGATTATAAACAGAGCCCTGATTCTGAGGTTAACAAAGTTATTTTGATTACTTCTGTAAAAACATCTCGTGCAAAGAACAATTGGCCCTTAAGTCTAGTAATTAATGGCCATAACCTGACCTTAGGCTTTGATTGTGGCTCTGGTTTTACTCTTTTCCTGTCAAGTGGGTCAACACGTATACTGCCGACGTTCGTTTGACTACTGGTTATGTAAACCAACGTTTGTGTTGTAAAATCATTGTTAAACCATTAGGGAAAGCCAATTTAGCTGTTACACCGGATGGAAAGACGGAAGAACTCTCAGTCATAATTTATCCAGGTGATTTAACACCTATTATGGGCAAAGTATGGCTGGAAGCTTTAAAGGAATTTTTTTCGTAAGAACCAAGTTAATCAAACTGAGAAGAGCGTCACACCTGAACAAGTAAATTTAGTAACTGAAAATTATGCCTTTGAATGTTTCCCTGACCTTTTTTCATCCGGGTAACGCACTTTAAAGAAGTTTAAAGGCCTAATGTAGTGCCAAAATACTACAAGGCTCCAACAGTACCGCTAGCAGTTAGGGGAAAAGCCAGGCCGAAATTGATATGCCATTACATGATGGTATTCTTAAACCAGTGGATTGTTGTGCATGGACAAGTCCATCTGTGTTAGTGTTTAAACCTGATGGTAATGTCTGAAAAGTTGGCAATGATTCAGGCACTGTAAATGCACAGCTAGGAATCGAATACCACCTAGTACCTTGAGGTGAGGATTTCTTCAGATAGTTAGCAGGTTGCGACACTTTTCCTTTATTGACTTGAGAGACGCTTTCTTGGATATAGAATTAGATGAGGAGTGAAAAGCCCCTGTTACCACAAATACATGCAAAGGGCTATTTCAGAGTCAAAACACTCCCTTTTGGCTTTGCTAGTACCTCAGGCACTTTTCAAAAACAAATAGAACGTGTCCTTAAGTGTATTCCACTTGCAACAATTTTTGTGGATGGCATCCTTACTGCCAGAAAAGGTAAAGGTCACGATGATAAAAAGGTACATTTTAAAACAAATAACAATTGAGAAAAGTCAATTTCTAAAGTAAAAGTTAATTAATTACCTCATGGGTGCACTGCAAAAAAGTAGCGTAAAAGTCGAGAATAAATTACTTGGGTTTCCAACTTGCCAAAAATGAAATTTCTAACCAGGCAGATATGCTTAATGCTATTGAGTAGCTCCCAAGCCCACCAACAGCCAAGAAATAAAGTCTTATTTAGATTTATAAATCAATATTCCAAATTTGTGCCTCACTTAGGTACAATTTTATTGATGCTAAACCAAAAGTTACATAGAAGTCGAATATTTAACGTTCGAAAACTGGTGCTGATGTAGGGAGGCTTTTCTTAAAGCGAACGTAATTGTGCACTACAACCCGTCTTTGCCATTAAAATTATTATGCAGTGCGTCCCTGGTAGTATCGGCTCGTGCCTGATGCATACAGTTAAAAATGGGGATAGATAGGTTTGTTTCAAGAGCTTCAAGTAAAAGGAAAATTGGTAATGCCCATTTCTATCGCAAAGCACTCTCAGATGTGTTTGGGGTGAAAAAGTTCCATCAATACTTGTATAGATGGGTGTTTGTTCTTCTAACCGATCAGAAAGCTTTGCTCTGGATATTTGGTAGTAAAATTACCATCCCGGATATGGCGGCTGCTAGAATGCAAAGGTAGGCATTATACGTAAAAGGATACGATTTTGAGCTGCATCATATTTCGGGTAAAGACAGTTTAATGGCAGTTTATTTATCACCACTTCCTTCACCATATACAATTACTTGGAAAATGGTAGAAAGCAGTCCCTTTTGAACAGTTTCTCCAATAAACCCCTGCAGTTTGGCATTTTCCCATACTTCTATATGAGCATTTTTTGTACGTTTTTTTACAGTGGTGTTGCAGGTTGGTCATTTGCACCCCAATGCATATTTTTATGGTGGTGTCTAATCTACATTGTGGGTAAGGAGTTTTCTGTTCGATCATTTGACTTTTTAGTAAGTGGGTTGGCGAGAAAGTATGATGAGCCTTGCCACTCAGAGATTGATGCAAAACCCCGCGAAGTGGTGTAGTTCAGAGAGTGGTGGGTATAAAAGGTGCTGAAAATTCCATAGGTCTTCATATCAGCCATGGCTGCCTAGTACGAGGTGCTTTCAAGGTTCTAGTGCAAGAAATGCAAAGTTCATTTTTTATCACAACACGAGGTGGAAAATCATCTTGCAGAAGCCTTACGTGGTAAACCTTTACTTGTCTCGATTGTGGAGGACTCGTTTCTTCCTACGATGAATTTTTGGCGCATTACAATGGAAAAACGATTATGTCTGAAAAAAAATCAAGTTTGGGAGTCTATATTACTGCAAAGCCTGTTGGAAGTATTTCCCCGATTTGAAAAAAGCTACGATCCATACCAGGATTTCACATTCGTCCAATTAATGCATTTGTATAATGCTTTTCGGATGAACGAAGAGACTGTTTCAACACCTGAAGATAAAAAAAACACCCAACATTGATTGCCGAATAAGAAAACAGGTACCATACCAGAATTTTACATTCGTCCAATTAATGCATTCTATAATGCTTTTCGGATGAACGAAGAGACTGTTTCAACACCTGAATATAAAAAAAAACACCCAACAGTGATTGCCGAATAAGAAAAAGGTGATATTCCAATATTTGACAACGAGATTTTTCCGTCCCTATATTGCCAGAAGACGTTCAACACAAGAGATACAAACGGAGGCATGAAAGACATCACAAGAGCAAATGTAACGTAACCTGCAAATTGTGCAGTGAGACTTACTAGGAAGGTCTCGCATATAACCGACACAATAGTGGTGGGGGTGTAAACAACGTGGAAGGGAAATTGGAGAGTAGTAAAAAAAACTTAAATTGTCATTTCCTCTGTTGAAGAAAGGAATAATTTCTCAAATTGCCCACAAATTTCGACCTCATAGTAAACAACGTCAAATCTCTAGTCTTGCGTATAATTAGAACATCCAGTCCCGGGAAGTATTTGTAATCCTGGGATTTCAGGATTCGTTTCTCTAAATCCTGGAATCCCAGGTTAATCCCGAAATTTCGGAATTTTTTCGCGGGACTTTCTGTGGATAAAAAAAAAATTATCGAAAGGAAGTTTGCTCTCCATAACTTCATTATTTAAAATACTGACAAGATGAAAACTGAAGTGAGAAAAGAAACCAGTTAGTAATATTTCCTTTCTTATTTGAAATTGTCAACATTTTTAATAGTTTATATCAATTGGAATTCGTTGAATTGCTATGTTATAATCTAGGTGTCATATTTTCTGCATTCTGCAAACTATACCGCAGTTACTGCAGTCCGACGACTATTCACGATGAAGATGGACACGTAGGAAGCGTGGAAGTGGGAAGTGATGGAAGAGGTATATATGTAAGAAGCCGTCCTAAACACCTAACAATGGTGAATATTACTCTTCTTCACTGTATGTGCGTGAATAATTCATACATGCTACTCAAGGTTCATCGTATTACTCGTTTGTAATGTGTTATGTTGATTTTATTAGCTGCACAAAAACTTCATTGTAGTTTTTAGGCACTATTGCTCATATCTTCATAAAACTCACAACTGTGACAGTGCACAAAAAAAACTGAATTAGAGTTCACTCAAACAAAACGATGTCTAATTTGGACAACATTTCCAAGTAACAAAGATTGTTATTACTGACTGGTTATGTCAGAAAGTGAAAGCATTTTGTGATTGAAATGTGTGCTTAATTTGTAAATTATAGGTGTTTCCTTTTTGGGTTGTCAGAGTTTCTTGTTTAATGCTTTATGTCTATGTGTTTGATTTCTGTTTTAGTTTTGTTTCTGTAAGTGTTTACGTGTTCATTATGTATGCATTTTTATTTGTTCAATTGTGTAGGCGTGCTGTTTATGGCATTTGTTTTGTCTGTGTTTATGGGTTTAGGCTTTAATAACTCGTCATCCGAATTTAGATGTTTGTATTTTGTGTGTATTGTGTGTCTATCAACTTCGATGATTGAGTATTGATCATAGAGTAACACGGATCAAATTTTCGTAACTTTTTATTAAACTCCCACAGGCTACTCACTCTATCAGATGGCTACATGAAGTTCATTTTGTGATATGAGTATAGACTGTAACTTCCAAAGTACTAGTCCTAGAGTAAAGCCATTAGGAATTTGTCTTCCCTTTAGCTTACTCAGTCAGATGGTCGTCGCCAAAATGTTTTTATTAATAAGATAAAAAATTACAATTTTATAAATTAATTTAACCGTCAACATATTTCATACATTTGAATGGGGGAACCTATTTCAGGGTAGTTATTAGGGTGATGCTTTTAAGGATTTTTTTTGAGGGGAGGTACTTTTAGAAACGAGTTATTTTTTCATACTAAACAAAGATTTGAAGTTTACATGATGTTAACTTTTCAGTAATTAAAAAAATTAGACTTTTGACATTTCCTCGTATATTTTTCTTTTAAAAAAACTTGTAGTTTCCAGAATATTTTTCAAATAAAGGGTTGAAAATTTTTTTCACGCAATATGATAATGGTTTTTCAGGCAGCCTTTAGGACACAGCACCCACCCAAAATCAAGTATCTAAGTTGCAGAAATCGTCTGTTTGTCCAACTCGCTTGGGGTAGGCCTGTCATTCGGAATGTTGGTGTTTTCTTGAGGGGGGCCTCGTGCCACCCTAGAGATTATGTTCTGAAAGTAAGCAAATACTTAGGTTCGATTGAGTCCTGGAAGAATGCATGCTGTTGAATATTGCAGTGTACAGTCAGGGGCATTTCCAATGTTACATTCGCTGCCCAATGCTTCCCTGCTTGGCCAAGCTTCCCTGCTGGACAGGTAGTTCGATGTCAACGAAGTAGGAGGGGAGAGCTGCAGTGCGGAGTGTTGGCATATTATTTACGTTCATGTTGTTCCCCGGGCCCAGTGCAAAGTTTTAAACTGATGTTTCTTTGCCCAGGCCCATAAACTCATTATTGGGGTGCCCTGAAAAGACCTTTACAATGGGAAGATTTTTTTTTTATATACTAGTGATAATATGGGGCTTTCCTTTTTTTTAACCATCACTGACTAGGAGCGGGACCCCCTGCCAGGTGGAGCCCGAGTTAATTTTTCCCCTTTGCTCCACTCCCCCCGCCTTACAACTAGTGGTGTAGAGATAAACGAAATAATGTTGGAGGTATGGTTACTGGTTAGCAAACGAAGGGTCAGAGGGCAAACAGTGAGCGCTCACACAACAACCCTTAGATATTTTTAGATTTTTAACTCTTTCATAAAGTATCGAGCATGAAGGTGATGGATTATAATCTCCTACCCCGCCTGCCCACGTTTGCCTTGTACGAATTTAAGTTGGAAAGTAAGCTGACAGGGGTTTATTACAGGTGCTCTCTGGTTCCATTTTAAGCCGCCCGCACACTGAGCGACTTGGTCGCGCGGCCAGGTTGCTGCAGCCAATGAAAATGATTAGTGCGTGGTTTTACATAAACGGTAAGCATTCTCATTGGTTGCAGCGACCTGGCCGCGCGGCCAAGTCACTCAGTGCGCGGGCGGCTTTAATGATTGTTGGTTTTCGTGAGTACTAGTTTTGCTACAGCCAGTCAAACCTGTAGGTCCGATTTCTGTGTGGCCCCTTTTACCCCCGCCCCCCGTTACTCCCAGTCGTGCAGTGGTAAACCAAATTAGTGTTGGGCTTGGGCTATGGTTAGCAAATGAAACGTTAGAAGAGGATGGCACAGCTACCAACAATAATCTAAAATATTTTTAGATTTTTTACTTCTATATAGTGCGTTGAACATGAAGCTGACGGCTGTTATCTCCCATTCTGCTAGTCAAAAAGAATAAGATTACAGGATGCTTAGTTCAGTTTTACTGACCGTTGCTTTCCCTGAGTAACAGTTTTGCTACATGAAATCCAATCATTTCCAATGAGAACCAATGGAAAACTGTGAGTAGTTCGTATAATACAGATGCTGCGACGATTCTGAAAACATAAATAAATACGAAAAAATCGCATGATCCTGCTTCTGTCAACGGTGGCGAGGTATCTGGGGAGGGGGGGGGGTGGTAGGGCAAATACACGATTACTTGATACATGTGCACAGCCAGCCACCAGAGCTGTAGTAAGCAGTGGTTTCATCCAGCAGGCACGGACAATAGCAGCACTCTGGCACCAATTCTCGAAAAGCTGTAGTGACGCCCGAATAAACTGGCTGGCAGGGGAAGAAGGGCAAGGTCTGGCACCATTTCGACTTGGATGTGCCATTGTATTAGTAGTTATACTGAGTAACCCAGAAGCAACACGATTGCCGTAGACAACCCCCCCCCCCCCCCGTCCATCACTATGTCTTACTACCAACTCTCTTTTAATCAGCCGGGTACTAAAGTTTAATATTCGATCCTGTCAAATTTCCATTTAAAAAAATATAAACAACTGTATATTAATACAAACAACTTGGATTTGTATTTTTTACTTGTAAGTTTTGAGTAACGGTAAGCTGGGTGAGCACGGAACAATGTTACGATGTTATATAGTGCCCACCCTTGACTCATGCCCCTTCCCCCAGTAGCCTCGCCACCGTGGACAGAAGCAGGCTCATGCGGTTTTTTTCGTATTTATTTATTTATGTTTTCAGAATCGCCGCAGTATCTACTATTATACGAACTACTCACAGTTCTCCATTTTTTTCTCAATGGAAATAGACTTGACTTCATGTAGCAAAACTGTTACTCAGAGAAATCATCGGTCAGTAAAACTGAACTAAGGACCCTGTAAGCTTATTACTTTTTGACTAGCGGAATGGGAGATAACATCCGTCAGCTTCATGTTCAACGCACTATGTAGAAGTAAAATATCTAAAAATATTTTACGGATTATTGTTTGGTAGCTGTGCCACCCTCTTCTAACTTTTCGTTTGCTAACCATAGCGCAAGTCCAACACTAATTTGCTTTACCACTGCACGACTGGGACTAAAGGGAGAGGGGAGCAGAAGAGGCACGCAAAAATCGGACCTACGGGAATAGGTTTGATTGCATGTTGCAAAACTGTCACTCAGGAAAACTAACAATCTATACGATGGAACCAAAGAGCACCTGTAAGAAACCCCTGTAAGCTTACTTGCCAACTTAAAGTCGTATAAGGCAAGCGTGGGCAGGCAGGATAGGATATAAAGTTCATCACCTTCATGCTCAACACTTTATGAAGGAGTTAAGAATCTGAAAATATCTTACGGATTGTTGTTTGGAAGCTTACTGTTCTCCCTCTGACCCTTCGTTTGCTAACCATACCTCGAAAATTAATTCGTTTAACTCTACACCACTAGTTGTTAGGCGGGGTGGAGGGGCAAAATGAAAAAATTAATCCGGGGCCCACCTGGCAGGGGGTCTCGCTCCTACTCAGTGATGGTTTAAAAAATCGAAAGCCTCCGTATTATCACACCAGTATAAAGAAAAATTCTTCCCATTACGATGGTCTTTTCAGGGCACCCCCAATAATAAGTTTATGGGTCTGGGCAAAGCGACCTCAGTTTAAAATTTAGCGCTGGGCCCGGGGAATAATAAACGTAAATAATATGCCAACACTCCGCACTGCAGTTCTCCCCACCCACTTCGTTGACATCGAACAACCTGTCGAGCAGGGAAGCGTGTCCAAGCAGGGAAGCATCGGGCAGCGAATGTAACATTGGAAATGCCTCCGACTGTACATAACGTGCAGAGAATCGAAGGCGTTGCAAAATGATTTCGGTTAAGTGGATTTTGATTAATAAAGAATAAATCACAAGGTAAAACCTACACGAAGCAAACAGTGTGCAGTAATGACTTGCCTTGTGAGGATACAAGATACACTAATTCGTAGGAGGAAGAAAAAAATAACTGTCTCGACTGGGATTCAAACACAGGACTTCCTACTGACTAGGCTGGGCGCTCTAACCACTGGGCTACTGGGGCGTATCCTGGCTACAGGCTCCAGCATAGCAGTTTTTTTCTTCTAGGTCACCACAGAGAACGACTAAACAGTTACTTCGCTCGGCTGGAGCTCGTAGCCAGTGTCCGCCTAGACAGCGCAGTGATTAGAGTTCTCAGCCTAGTCAGCCGAAAGTCCTGGGTTCAGGTCCGAGTCAGAGCAGTTGTCTTTTTTCCTTCTCAGATTAGTGTATTTTGTATCCTCACAAGGCCAGTCTTTAATGCTGACTGTTTGCTTCGTGGATTTTGATGGTTAGCTTAAATTGTAAAAACTGTCTCCTGCTTTATTCAGCCTAACGCAAAATTTTTGATAAGCACCGCGTTTTTCACGATTGTTGATAATATTTGTCTGTTGCATTTCTGATAAAATTTCGACCATCTCACTTCAACATCCATTATGGCCGGCCAAAAGAGATTTATACAAAATTCTCAGTCTTTTTATTCGGTCATAAGGATCACCTTAATATTTATAATCAACTTTGCTCGAATAATCCACTCATTTAACCACGCCTGTATTCAGTTTTGTAGATTTCGTATATTCCAAAATCAGAGCGATTATCGATCCATACTTGGCGCTACTATTTGAATTTGGGTTTACAAGTGGAGCAGTCGTTTTTCTGATAAATGGCGTGAGTATTTTTTACCATAGCTGCGTAAGATGCTTTACCTTCTGATGCATAGGAGGTTTCTTTCAACTCTTTAAAATCTACCAGAATTCAAAAACCTGCGTCTCCCTTCATAAATAAATATAAAAATAATAAATAAATATAAAGGTTTTTCCCCATTTAGGAGGGAAGGATCCAGAAGGGTTGCAGGGGTATCCTCTAATACTGGTCCCACTAAAGTGAAATGCGGCATCACAGATAAGATCTTTTCAGAAAACTCGAGAGGCCAGTACAATTCAACTTCTGCCGAAAGACACTCAGACATGGAGCAGAAACTGCAGCCCCGGAGAGGGAATTCCAAGGAGTTACTACCCGATTTGCAAAAAAAAATTACGACAGTCCAAGCTGCACCTAGAAACCCTCAGTTACATAGAGTGGCCCCTAGTAATATCCGTAGTGCAGAAAAGCAATTCCACAGGCAACAGACCATGAGGAACTCTAAATGTCAACATCAGGTCGGCCTTAAGGCACCTCAACTCAAGTGGTTTGAGGCCAAGTAACCTCAGACATTGGCCAGGAAAACTGTTGTGCAGGCCATGCAATGATCGCGTAAAATACCGTTGGACAGATTCTAACCTATCAATGTCCTGAAGGAGGTAAGGCGACAACACCAGACTCACATACTCCAGCAGTGGTCGCACATATACCATGAAAGCCAAAACCAACATATGTCTATTCGAGGAAACAAAACACCTCTTGACAATTGCAAGTATGGCAAAGGCTGAAGTAGTTATCAGCCTACAGTGGATGGATGACTTAAGGTCAAAGTTGAAATTGATGCCCAGATCTTTAATGTATTGCACCGAATTCAGCTTGCAATTAGCCAGTTGGAAGGAAGGTTTTAAGTTCTGTCGACCAACATGAAACATGCAGCATTTTGATGTAGCGAGTGGTAATTGCCAACATTCCGACCACTCAGTCACTGTGTCAATCTGGGAAGAAAGAAATTTGGAGCCAGTTTCATCCCAAACCTCATCACCAATATTCAGATCATCGGCGAATTTCAATTTTGGTTTGTCTGTTGTTGTATATGCATTTGTTAAGTCATTTAGAAAATGACAAAAAGCAAGGGTCCAAGTACGGATCCCTGAGGAACCCTACTGATGGTAGGGAGTGATGACGATGGCTCACCTTTCTTTGTGTCATACTGTAGCCCTAATACAGGGTCAGTGTCCTTAGGATTTTTGAAAAAAAATTGTCAAGAAATATTTGCCACTTGCCAATAACCTGGCCCAGTAACAAACTATCATGGGACCTTACAGTGGCACCATCTTGATGGTGTTCGTCGTCGTTTCCATCTTCCGCAGGACATTGCGCGTCAATTGGGTGATAAGTATATCCTCCTGTCCGGTATTTTTCAATTTTTTCAGGAGGTACAGGTGTATGACAAGATTTAGATTAGGGGTTTGAATGACATCTCTGTAATGTGTGGTGCAGTGGTAACCCGGTCGACGCGCCATTAAGCCTCAATTCCCCGCCGCCCGCCCCCCGGACCACTGTACTGTGACTGAGGTTGGCGCTAATGACCAAGTTGTCGACGCGCCATTAAGCCTCAATCCGCCCCCTTACAGTGGCAATGTTAGGAAGCTCTGGGGGAGTAGAAATGCATATAACTTGCACCACAGTATATGTAGGAGTGAGTTTCGGACCGGAACTCGTAGGTGCATATTTGATTTTCGACGAAATCTCAGGAAACATTTGCATTATCTGGGCCGGACCATGAGTTTCTGCCAGGCTGATATTAAATAGGGGTTACAAATGTAATCTCACTAGGAGTAACGGCTTCTGAAGGGGTCCAGAATAAACCCCATGCTTTATAGTCATCTTCGTCAATTTCTTCCACTTTGTATATTTAATGGGCGTAGATTGCTTGAGATGGGTTTTTAAGCCACTGTCTGAATGTTTTACAGTACCCACTGCTGGTTTCAGAGTGCTTATTGCTGGTTTAAAAATTCTTGTTACCCTCCATAACCCAAACGTTGATTTAAAATTTTTTTAGAATAACATTTTTTAAGTTTTGCGATTTGTCATTTTCTAATTATTTTTTAAAAGGTAAAAACGAACAATTATATCGCCCCCTCGATTAACATTTTATTAATTGACAAAAACCCATAAGGCTTGTTCCAACAATTTCGACTTAACGTTTTGAAGTCTGAAAATTCCATGTCGGGCCAATATAATTTTTTAAACATGTTTTAAATTTAACTGATCAACAGAAAAAGGAATCATATATTTGCATTGTCTCTGACTATTTGTTTAGAAATTCTAGTATCAGACTCTCTGCAATAAAAAAATTAGCGTTTGAATGACGTCCTTGTGTAAAGTGCTGCTCGATGTTTTTTTTTTGTTTATCCAAAATGTAATCGTCAAAAAGATTCAGGATTCGAAATTTTGGGTCCAGTTCTTCGGGCAGAATTAAATATATTTGAGAATTGGGAAAAAAATGCGAGATTCCATCCTATTTTTTCCTCAATTTCAGCAAATATAGATTGCAAAGCTGTCTATTTAGGTTAACATAAAGTTTTACTGAAAATAAATAATCGATGGTAGCTGAGGCAGCCTTCGTTACAAATGAAATTAAACAGCAAGTTCGTTTTTCTGCAATTTGCGGGGCCTACAATTAGACATCTGATATTAGAAGGCATACATATATGATTTTGTGGGTTCTTTATTAGGCAAAAATGTCGTAGTTTTTAACTTCTGTTGTGTTTTTTTTTTAATTTACGTATTTTTTAAATCTTTACAGAGATATCAAACCCATAAAGTCTTCACCATAAAATTTGTTGTTGGACATATCGAAGTGGGCCACTCAAAATCTATGTTGCACTATAATAATATTTCATCTTTGCTGGGAATATCAGTGGTAACGTACACCACTGTAATTTTCCCGATGACCACCATTAAGTTTAAAGCATTGTAAGATGGCAAGTTTAAGTAGGGTTTATCAATAACAATTTTGTTATGTTTCCCTTTAGTTTTGTGAATACTGTCATACACCTAAGTTTTAAGACTGTGCTGTTGATCACAGTCTTAAAGTGGTAAAGTGGAGTACGTGCGCCACGAACACAAGATGGCCGAATTCTGATTCTGGTCGCGTGACTAATGATGTCACTTGCGATCTGTAAAAAATTCCTGGCTTGTGAAAGACGTCATTTCAGGTTCCAGTCACGTGACTAATAACTTCTTATCCAGTCTATCGTTATTTCCTTACGTCCATGACACATAAAAAAACAATTTTTCACTTCCGGTTCCCGTCTCGTGACTAATGACATCACATCCCGTTAGACATTATTTCCTGTCACCCATGACACACAAAAATAATTTCTCAGTTTCACCATTTTCCCAAAGTGTATGTCTGTATGACCCTGTATTGCTAAGCAGTTTTTATTCCAAGCATACATTAGAACTAACAGGCAATTGGAGCTTGGAGTTAGCCCGAAAGCCTGCGAAATCACTCACATTAGGTTACAAATGTGTATTTTCTACCATTTTTTTGTTATGGAGGGGGTCACATCCCATATTTCCCTCTGGAGGTGACCCACTTCCGGGTGAAGGAGCATGTTATTGTAAGTTACTAACTGAAAAAAAGGAAAACCACAATTACCATTAACCACCATAGTGATACATTGCATATGGTTAATTATGAGAAGTCGTCGTACCGTTAGTCTTCCATCTGTCACCGGACTGGAACTAACGGACTGAAGCCAGTCTTTTGTCCTGTCAGTCACCATCGCCTGCAGTCGGCTCATCAGTCATAAAGTGTCAAGCAACGGGAAGAATGGTGAAGGGTGGCAACGAACTGCAATACCAATATGGCTACAAATCCATCATAGGGATGGACCCTTTAGGGTGGCAAGAGTCGAAGCCATCCCATTCATCATCATCATTGTCTTTATCACTTATATTATAAATCGTGTCATAAACATGCTCACCATTGGCAGTACCGCTTCTGTTCGTCCCTTGACCGTACACTAGTTATGATGGGATCCTGGAGGGTCAGACCTAATGCTCCCCCATTGAGCACTGACCTGAAGCCAACAGCGCAAAACATCACGTACAAGCTAGTAAACACGGTATTGACAGCTTATACCAGTATGTTTGCTATCAGAATGACTCAGAATTGCGACGAACAAATTCAGTACAGTTTACACTGCCATAACGTGTCTTAACCAATGAGAAATTAAAACTTAATGGTGGTTGTGAGAAAGAGAATATAAATTCTTTCCCACAAATCGAAAAAAAATGTAGTTAGTAAAAGTAGATAGTAGAAAGTAAATGAAATTAAAAACGTAGACCGACTGAGGTGAAATGATGAAGCTTATTTCAGCTGTACACATAAAGAAGAAGAGCAATCATCTAACAAAAAGAGAAAAACATCCGACAAACTTAACTGAAATGTCGAAGCTACTCTCAACTGTTCGCATAAAGAATAGTTAGCATCTATCAGACAAAAACTGAAGGCAAAACTAAAACAAAAAATAAAGCATTTTTCACACTAATCTGCATGCTGCCCATTATGCAACATGCGCACGAGCAGCATGCTGTTGTCCCGAATCTGATACTGCTAGTGTAAATATATGCTACACTGGGTAGCATTTGATTGCACTAAAATAAAATAAAAAATTAAATAAAGGATGGGAGGCTGACAGGGGTTTAAAAACTTAATAAAACTGGGTAATACAAGGAAGAAAGAAACATGGGTGACAGCACGAAACAACTTGGTATACTAGCATTGCATTGTCATCTTCAGACATCTTCCGTTTATTAAAAAACTACGTAAATAATTCATCGATTTCAATGAACCACCTGATTTTTCTATTTGCTCCCATAAGAAAGGGGAAAGACATCTCTTGAGGCGTCCACTCATCCTCCAGCTGAAACGCTGGATCACTCACCTATATAATCAAATTGTCATAATGCTAACAGTATACTGAAAGAAAACTACTCAAAAAACTTACCAAGAAGCATAGTGCGAACTCCCCGAAGGGAAGTCGAAATAGCACCGTTTCATGTATTGGAGCAGACATCCTTTTGGAACTGGAATGAACTCGGTAAATTCATTTAAACAGTCAGTTCTAAAAAAACGAGCATGCGCATTCATTGTGTGTTTGATAGCTTCATGGTTCATTTTCAGTGAATGGGGCACTGTTTATCAGCGATAGTTAAAAGCAATAGTTACAAAATCATGTTAAGGTAGTGGATCGCATCAAGGGCTTGATTTTTCTTTGTTGGTTATGTGAGGGCCCATATAGACACGCAGACAGCTGCATAGGAGGCAAGGGCTTGTGCCAAGATTTTTGGGGTACTATAATTATAAAAGCGACGAATTCCAGCGTTGTTCGGCCGCATATGAAATCCGACCGAGTCAGCCAAAAGAACGCCACCTCGTAAGTATTAAAAAAATATATTTTTATTCTATTATTGAAGGGTTCAGATTGCTCGAATTTAGTTTATTTTTCTGTCCCTTTTAGCTGTCTTTACATAATTTTAACATTACCCAAAATGGTGCTCACATTCTAAGGTTTATATCTCGGAGACCATACGATGCTCGATGTTTCAGCTAAAACTTTTTATGTAAAAATTGTAATATATGAGTTTATCCCAGGTTTTGCAATATAGAGTTCAGTTTTAATTTCACCTTATATATGGATTCAGTTAATGTTCCATCATGCACAGTGGGTGAGAATACTAGATACTTCCCACAGGTTGTACACTAGAACCGAAGTATCTATAAGAATAACAGGACGTCATCGAGTTGTTTTCGAAACAATGAATGAAAACAGAGTTCTGAACTGTTGGGTCACTTTAAGCGATACTCAGTTCACGATATTAGCTACAACAGCTTCGGAAATAAATGAGGAGTTGGCGGGTTTATCTAGAATGCAATGGCTTCGCATAAGACAATGACGATGCTAATATTTTGTCTTTTTTGTGTATTTTCAGCTATTTTTTACCATAACATAAAATAGAAATCGCATATCTATCTTGCTTAAACCTCGCCAATAATACCTTTTTTACACTGTCGCATAAATAACTATGCGTGAAATAAGAAAGTTTATTAACCCAGTTACTGGGCATGAATTGAGCTGAAAGCGTTTCTATTACAACTGGCTGTAAATTATGTTTGAATTTAGAGAGTGGGAAAAAGTGCTAAATATGCCCCAGATGCTATTCATATCCAGTGACCTCTCAATTAACACAGAGCCTGGAGAGGAGATATCCTTAAAGACATTAAGAGCAGTCGTCGTATTATCATAGAAACAATAAAAAATCTGGCCATGGTGTCTATTGAGAGAATTCCTGTTAGAGAGATTAGAAGGAATGTCGCTTTAATAGTCTCGATTATCGTAGATCGTCAAATTCAGTTGCAGATCTCTCATTATAATAAGAATAAATACGTATATATCATATATTATGCAATTTTGTCTAATAACCATTAGGTCAGATATGAGCTCTCAATGCTTGCATTAGAGGCTACAACTCGAAACACCTACAATATTGTTTCAGAGTGCTAAATTATGTGTAGCGATTGAGCGCCCCACTACTATTACTTTTAGTCATGGCCAAATTATCATGGATTCACCAACAAATATACATTAAAAAAATTAGAAGTGTATATTGGCTATCTTGGGTACTTAACTGATAAAACTTCTTTTTAGTGTTAGGTATGTGTTTAACTCTTTTTTACAACACTAGATGGCACTGTGTGATGCTTTTTGGAAGGTTGTTTAGGTTTGACACCAGAGGTCGCATGAATCATTGCAAATGGCTGACTGCTTGTAAGAAAGCTCTCACCAACACTGGTAAGAGTTTTAGGCTTTTCCCTAATTACGAAGTTAAATAAATGTACATTAGTAGTTTTAATAGTTTTAGGCTTCTAGAAATGTAATTGAAGATACTAATTCATGTTTTTGATCCTGTTCAGGTTCAATTTGACCAAATTCGCCCTAATTCATCCAAATGGGTAAAAAAAAAGAAGCTCTAAGCCCACGTATACATGACCAAATCAAGGTGTTATTGAAAAATACAAAACTGACACAGAAAGATATTGCAAAACAATTGTAAATTTCACCACAGGTGGTTAATTTGATAAAGAAACAGCTGGAGAGGAAGTGCTTGCACCACCCAAGCGAAACAGAAGATGTGGTAGTGCACGCCTATCATCTGCTCGTGGTGATCGCAGCCCAGGTACCGTCAGGAGGCGTCTGTGTCCAGCTGGTCTGAAGCTCGACGGCCACAAAATGAGCCGGAAATCATGCCGCGGATGATGAAACAAATACTGGAATTAGCAAAACGATATAAGACTTGGTTTTTCATCATTGGAGTAAGGTAAAACACATAAATACCAGTTTTGTATTTACCTTACCGTATGTTATTGCTCAGAAGTCTAATCGATTGTTTTGCCCAATCTAGTCTTGTTTCATCATTCGCAGTTTGATTTTGTGGTTTTTTCGTGGTCGATGAGCTTCAAAGCAGCTGCACACAGATGCCACGTGACAGTTCCTTTGCTTGCAATAACCCTCGATTGTTCCCAAAGTTGTTTTAACTTTTGGAGAACTGCAGTTTGTGATTGCTTCGACAAAGATTCACCAGTTTGCGACCATCCAGGGCAGATGATATGCATGCTCAACCACACCTTCTCTTTCAGTTGGATGATGCAAGCACATTACTCTCAAGCCTTTTCTTTACCAAATTAACCACCTGTGGTGAAATTTTTAATTGTTTTTCAATAACCTTCTGTGTCAAGTTTATATTTTTCAATAACACCTTGATTTAACCATGTTTACGTGGGCTTAGAGGTTTTTTTTAGTTCCATTTGGATGAATTTGGTCGAATTGAACCTGAATAGAATCAAAAACATCAATTTGTAACCTCAATTACATTTCTAAAAGCCTAAAACTATTAAAACTACTAATGTACATCTTTGTATAACTTCATAATTAGGGAAACAGCCTAACATTTTTACCAGAGTTGGTGAGAGCCTTCTTACAAGTAGTCAGCCATTTGCAATGATTCATGCGACCTCTGGTTTCAACCTTATGAAAAATGCTAAAAATAATCATCACACAATGCCATTTAGTGTTGTGAAATGGAGTTAAACACATACCTAACACTAAAATGAAGTTTTATTATCAGTTAAGTACCAAAAATAGTCGATGAATGATTCTAACTGAAAAAAATGTACATTTTTTGGTAAATCCATAATAATTTGGCCATTACTGTAGCTCAACAGATTCTAAAATAACGTTAAGTCCTACCCAGTTTATTAGGTTAAAACAATTTGCTCCCATGATACGTAGCGAGGATTCTCATAATTTAAAAAGGTACTTATGTTTTTTTTTCGTTTTTGGTCCATAACGAAAAACAAAATATGACTTCGTCTATGTTCCCAGTACAGTCTCCACCCACAAACGTGATAGATATAGGGAATAATAAATTCCTGTAAGTTAACGAATTGTAGGGTGTAATTTATGTTAACGTGAGAGGGTACGTCCAACGTGCAGTAACGTACATACCAGCTTCAGAAGGCTTGAATTACATAGATTCGTATTATTATTATTATTACTAGTTGTGCCCGTGTGCATGCTGCTCGCCCCCCCCCCCCCCCGCCTTCCTCCAGGTGTTTGATCTTTGGTTTTAAATTTATCAAACCGAAACCCGAACATGTGAATGGCTTCCACATATGCCCTCTCCCCCACAATTACTTTAATCCCAATCCCCACACTCCTCACCCCGCCCACCATACACGCTTGCTCGCCTCCCCCTCCCCGAAAACGGCTACCCGTGACATTCTCCCTTTGGTACGGTCTCGCAAAAGTGGGTGGCGTGTGTTTGACTGAAGGCTAAAAAAAACCGTATCACAGAAATCTAGCATTCAGTAAACAAGTAATCCCATGTTTAAATTAATCCTTTGAAACAATTCACCTCGGTACCGTGCATGGCGACATTGTTGCAAGCGACGATTGTTGCCGCTCACTTAAAAACAATTCAACTCCTTTCTGGAAGAAAACATTTAGGAAATAAATGCGCCTTTCCATCGTATCAGGCTCAGAGCCAATCGTCGTTTGGTTTAAAGTTGTCTGGTTTAGTAGACGCTGGTTGTTTTTTTTTTTTTTGTGGCTCAAACGCTGACAACGGCACAGTCCACGTGACTAAAACTTTGTTGGCCGCTTTGGTACTACAACAATACCAAAAAACGAACCCAAAAACGGTACGGCAGTTCTGGTAAGTGGTGCCACGTCTTTGAAGACTTTGGAAAAAGTGTTATAACCCGAACTTTCAGTCCAAGGCCGTCAATAGACGGCGACATGGCAGGTTTGGTAAGTGGCACCATCTATTCGAAGACCTTGGAAAAGTGTCCCAACCCGAATTTGAAGGCAAATCCCGTCAACAGATGGAACTACAGGGTGGGATACTTGATTGTACGACAGACTGGCGTGGCCAGTGACATGACCGCCTGCTCCGTATTATACAGGGTGAGGCAAAAGTCTGGTCACACGCAAATAATTGCCGACATAATGATCCTACGTTAATTCTGAACACACATTTGTAATGTAAATCAGATATGGAGAAGCCAATGAGGATATTTTCAATGACCTTGATAACAGCATTCAAGGTCATTCGTATTCTATCTTTCAAACCGCTCAAGATACAGCACAAAAGTGAATTACAAAGTTGTACGCAAGCATTAAACATGACAAACTGCGAAAACAGATTGAAAATCGGAGCATAATTGCCATAGTTATGACGAAAACAAAAGAGCAACAAAGTCTTCCATGAACGTTGTAACTGCCATGCAGTGAAGGTTAGGGGCTGCCTCTACAATCGAGTGCACGTATGTGCCAATTAATGCAACTGAACAAGTGCAGTTAAGGCTGAAATAAAAGAAAACAACGTATGATACGGATTAGGTCTAAAGTATTGAGTCATCATTTACAACACAAAGTCACGTTCGGTATGTGAATATTTTCTGATTTTACATTTATTGTGTTTTTACGGAACTTATGGCCCTTTGACTGACAGCCAGTCAGGTCGCAACAATTGCCAAAACGTATTGTTGTTACGAATGCCCACTTCATTTCCAAAGGCGAAAAAAAAATTTTTCGGGGGGGGTCGAAAAATTACACCCCAATTTATGCCCCTGCTACTAGAAAACGTTCAATCACTTTATTTCCAGGTACGTACGAATATTTTCTTGTTTTGTGAAATGTATGGAACCATAAAGAAAAAATCATTTGAGGAAAATGGCGAATAAATAGAATTTTTTTAAAGATTTTTGGCCTTGTTCTTTGGCCCACTTTCATTTTTGTCCCTCTCAGTCCCCCCCCCTCCCATCACCTCTCCCCAAGTTATTTAAGCCATGTCTTCCAGTCGAATGTACATATTACCATAGATTAGAA
>JAHWFP010213196.1:26389-43553 GCA_023313725.1 Lithobius niger
AAGACTTGGTGTAAATAACACTGATTCCCCCACCCCCCAGAAAAAGTGTTTTTCCGCCTTTGTATATGAAGTGTCAGCATTCGTTTTGGCAATTGTTGCGACCTGATTGGATATCACTCAAGAGGGCTTTAGTGTTGGAAAAAATAATAAATGTAAAATCGGTAGGTAATCACATACCGAACATGACTTTCTGTGTTGTGAACAATGGCTCAATACTTTAGGCGTAATTCGTATCATACGTTATTTTCTTTTATTGCAGCTTGAACTGCACTGGTTCACTTGCATTGATCGACGCAGGAAAGACTGATCACATATGTCCGCTCGCTTGTAGAGGCAGCCCCTAAAGCTTCACTGCATGGCAGTTACAACGTTCATGGAAGACTTTGTTGCTATTTTGTTTTCCTCATAACTATTGCAATTATGCTCCGATTTTCAATCTGTTTTCGCAGTTTGTCATGTTTAATGCTCGCATACAACTTTGTAATTCACTTTTATGCTGTATCTTGCACTGTTTGAAAGATAGAATGTGGATGACCTTGAATGCTGCTTTCAAGGTCATTGAAAATATCCTCATTGGCTTCGCCATATCTGACTTACATTACAAATATGTTTTCAGAATTAACGTAGGACCATTATGTCGGCAGTTATTTACGTGTGACTAGACTTTTGCCTCACCCTGTATACTATGTAGATTATTATCATCATTGACATTTTCCGATTTTTACTATGACCAACCAAATAATCTTACCATTCAGGCCCGAAATGACGGTTCATTTAGGGAATGATATCTGCATCACATCTCAACGTTTGAGGGTATAATCAGGGTATACTTGTACAAATGCATTCTTAATCCAATCAACTATGCACACAATTCAGAGCGTTTGTTTCACTCTGTCGAAGTGCAACGAGATGACATCTCGTTTGGATAGATGGTCACTATCACTCGTGGAACCTAGACCAGCTGAGCTGCTGTATGCAATGGCTAAATTCGGAGATAACAATTTCTTGGTAGATGGTCAAAAGGTGATTAGTTTCAATTTTTTGAACCGAAATACCATCAAAATATTGATCAATCAATTCAACCTGATGAAGGATTCAGTCGACTGAATCGTCGAATGGACACGCATTCTAATTTAGAATGCATACCTGTTTTAATTTTCGTACATTCCGCGCAATTTCGAGGCTTTGTTCTGCCATGCTAAAAACAAAAATATTAATTCTAATATAATTAATTACTAGATCGACTGCAAGAACGTCATTCAACCGCAAGCTGCCATGACGAGGGTGCCTTATTATTATTATTATTCCTATTCTTCTTCTTCTCCTTTCCGGTGTCCCACACCCAGTTAAGATGGTGAAAGACAGCAGCGCCGTAGCCAAGATCTGACCGATATCTGCCCTCCCTGCTGTACTCGGCAGTGGGCAAAGGTTTGTGCTCATTATGGATGACTGGAGGATCATACCTGCTCAACTTAACGTATGGCTGGTGGATAAGTATACCGTAGCGCCAACATCTGGTACATTATTTTCATCACCCAGAATTGGCTGTGACTTACGAAAATCCCCCACTAAATGGAAAGGTTATTCGTTTCGCATTATGGAAAAACAAAACAATTTTATTAACAGAACGCCAGTTTTTAAAGATGGTCAAAACTGCAGACACGATTGAAGACTCGTGGCAGTATTACGTGAAAACAAAAAAAACAACGTCATGTCAGCAGTATATAAAATACAAACAAGCTTCCATACAGCATAAGTATGTTTAACTTAATTATGATTTTTTGGTATCCGCCAATGCTTTTACAGTTAATTGCAGATATATTGCAATATGTTAATTGCAATATGTAAAAGAACTTATCATTGTAGGGCGGCATACTAGTTCGCATTTTTAGGATTAGGATTCCTATACACGTATTGAACTGACTGTTGACCCGCAACGACTGATAGACGGTTTGATACTGTGAAAATATAGTACATAAGGACACATTTGCAAAAAGCTCATTTGACTGCAACCTAGTGATTGTCATGAACTGCGGAGATTGAATATTCGGAGATTGCAATTCTATAATCCTTGCTACACATTTTATGTAAAATGTGACATCCTCCTGAAAATAAATTTAGAAAGAAAATGTTTTAACACCAATGATTTAAACCAGTAACATGCCCTAAGGCGGCAGGAATATTAAACAATGTCTGCCCCGTCTCATACGTGTGCGTATTTTAAAGCTTTTTTCTACTATCATAAAATATCATTAATAACGTCATAAAAACGTTTTGCGTTGTGATAAAAGTGAACCCGGCAACACGAAACATCACCTGTCCGTCACCAACTAAGGATCCATTTGTACCTTCAGCAGGGCCGTGGCTTTCCGCACCACTTTCTGCAAAAGATCCTCCCCTCAAACGCAACAAGCGTGCACCTATGCACCCGAGGTGAGGTTTAGCGATACGTTTGGTATTACTTTACAAGATGGTACTTAAAAAAAAGAATCATTTGCAAATGGTATTGTGACTTTTACCATTACAATATCGACAGTTATTGTGTCGGTGTTCATTCAGCCGGACTTTATTGAAGCAAGCAGTCTGCATTAAAGACTGTCCTTGTGAGGATACACAATACACTAGTCTGAGAAAGAAAGAAAAGACTACTGCCCCAACTGGGACTCGAACCCAGGACATCCCGTTTACTAGCCGGGCGCTCTAACCACTGCGCTACCGGGGCGGGTACTGGCTACAGGCTCCAGCCGAGCTAAGTAACTGTTCAATCCTTCTCAGTGGTGATCTAACGATCACAAACAAACATACAAGGAGGGAAAGCAACTTTGCTTCTTGGCCTCCACACTTGAAATAATGCAAGTAGTAAAATAAAGAAAGAAATCACAAGGTAAAGGGTAAATGAAGCAAGCAGTCTGCATTAAAGACTGTCCGAATTTAGATCAGACTTGAGATCACCACTGAGAAGGATTGAACAGTTACTTAGCTCGGCTGGAGCCTGTAGCCAGTACACGCCCCAGTAGTGGTAGTGGTTAGAGCGCCCGGCTAGTAAACGGGTTGTCCTGGGTTCGAGTCCCAGTCGGGGCAGTAGTCTTTTCTTTCTTTCTCAGACTAGTGTATTGTGTATCCTCACAAGTACAGTCTTAATGCAGACAGCTTGCTTCATTTACCCTTTACCTTGTGATTTCTTTCTTTATTTTACTACTTGCATTATTTCTAGTGTGGAGGCCAAGAAGCAAAGTTGCTTTCCCTCCTTGTATGTTTGTTTGTGATCTTTAGATCACCACTGAGAAGGATTGAACAGTTACTTAGCTCGGCTGGAGCCTGTAGCCAGTACCCGCCCGGTAGCGCAGTGGTTAGAGCGCCCGGCTAGTAAACGGGATGTCCTGGGTTCGAGTCCCAGTCGGGGCAGTAGTCTTTTCTTTCTTTCTCAGACTAGTGTATTGTGTATCCTCACACGGACAGTCTTTAATGCAGACTGCTTGCTTCATTTACCCTTTACCTTGTGATTTCTTTCTTTATTTTATTACTTGCATTATTTCTAGTGTGGAGGCCAAGAAGCAAATTTGCTTTCCCTCCTTGTATGTTTGTTTGTGATCTTTAGATCACCACTGAGAAGAATTGAACAGTTACTTAGCTCGGCTGGAGCCTGTAGCCAGTACCCGCCCCGGTAGCGCAGTGGTTAGAGCGCCCGGCTAGAAAACGGGATGTCCTGGGTTCGAGTCCCAGTCGGGGCAGTAGTGTTTTCTTTCTTTCTCAGACTAGTGTATTGTGTAATCTCACAAGGACAGTGTTTAATGCAGACGTCTTGCTTCATTTACCCTTTACCTTGTGATTTCTTTCTTTATTTTATTACCTGCATTATTTCTAGTGTGGAGGCCAAGAAGCAAAGTTGCTTTCCCTCCTTGTATGTTTGTTTGTAATCTTTAGATCACCACTGAGAAGGATTGAACAGGGACTTAGCTCGGCTGGAGCCTGTAGCCAGTACCCGCCCTGGTAGTGCAGTGGTTAGAGCGCCCGGCTAGTAAACGGGATGTCCTGGGTTCGAATCCTAGTCGGGGCAGTAGTCTTTTCTTTCTTTCTCAGACTAGTGTATTGTGTATCCTCACAAGGACAAACTTTAATGCAGACTGCTTGCTTCATTTACCCTTTACCTTGTGATTTCTTTCTTTATTTTACTACTTGGATTATTTCTAGTGTGGAGGCCAAGAAGCAAATTTGCTTTCCCTCGTTGTATGTTTGTTTGTGATCGTTAGATCACCACTGAGAAGGATTGAACAGTTACTTAGGACGGTTGGAGCCTGTAGCCAGTACCCGCCCCGGTAGCACAGTGGTTAGAGCGCCCGGCTAGTAAACGGGAAGTCCTGGGTTCGAATCCTAGTCGTGGCATTAGTCTTTTCTTTCTTTCTCAGACTAGTGTATTGTGTATCCTCACAAGGACAGTCTTTAATGCAGACTGCTTGCTTCATTTACCCTTTACCTTGTGATTTCTTTCTTTATTTTACGGACTTTGTTGGTTCACGAGATATACGAGAAAGGTGAACAATAATTTTGTGCTCAGTTTGTCAAAAACTATAGTCCCGACTTGCGAACCTAAAATAGTCCAGCTTACTACCAAGACTGTACGACGAAACTTTCTATTAAACTTGTATAAGCAAGACCCTTACCCCTTGTAGAATATGTAAAACAAAGACTACCCAACAGTACCATTTTAGCAAATATTACTTAGCTGGTGGCTCTGTAATGCTGACAATATGCTTGATTTAGAAGATTTGTTCTTATTAAGACATTGTCACCTCTATCCGTATTTAGCGCTAGAAGAACAAACAATTATTGACAACAACAACCACAACAACCAACGGCTAAACTGGAACAAGATGTGTAAAAAAAACAATAAGAAATGACAAAATAAATATGTTTTAAATGTCGCTAAAGCAATTTTTGTATTCGTGTAGCATAAATTGACTTACTGTTAGGAAGAGATCGTTAGTCAGCATAGGACTTTCCCCTAATTCATCACAATAGTTGAGTTTTCCATGGTTCAACTTTTGCTGGAAAGAGTTTTGCTGAAATCAAGCTGATACTTTTTTTGCAAGAGCTCATCACTCACCTTTTAATGTTACGGTGAGTATCAAAGCACACTCGAGGTGCTTAAAGACGAGTGTCCAGTTCCAATAACTTTTCATAACGGGTTTAACAAGGAAGCATATGACGCTCTTCCTAGCGGCTGTCTCTTCATCAGTGATCATTTGGTATACGCCTTGTGCGTTGAGTTATTTAACGACAATGTTGTGAAAGGTATGCATCACAGGGAAATCAGTTTAATCTGCATTGTGTGCAAAATCTTCCACAAATCGTTGAGAACAGCATCGTTGAATATGCAGTATTTCTTCCTTTTCAAGTGCAAAACACCACTTGAAACAAGTACGAATTTTGGACGTTTAGCTCGACTTTGGGTCTAAATTCTGTTTTTTTTTTTATTTTTAAAGATGCAATACAACAACCTTAAAAATTTCTTTTCATCTATTTACACCCTAATACTTCCGATGCCCTTCGTTTCTGTTCCAACGTATTTACACAATCAATAACCTTTTATACTCCCTTTAACAATGCCTAAAGCTGCACAAAACAACTTTAAAGATTTAATTCCTCTGCCAGCGTTACTGCATTCGAAGAAATTTAAGTGAAGTGTCAATAAAGCTTTATTATACTGGCCCAAACTCCAAGACATAATCTGTCTCTTAATTTCAAATATTCTCTAGGGTCGTGCGCCTTTAAGCGAATATCAGCGACGACAGTTCCAAAATTACAAAAAAGTGTTAATATCTATCCACCAAGACTTGCTCTAGAAAGAGGAAGCATCACCATTTAACCAGGTTACAAAAAGGCAGCTTACTGGCTCCGTTTATAACTGCTATCGGTAGGCCTTCAATTAGTGGAATTACTAAATATTGGGAGGCTGAGAAGGAAAAAAACTCGAAACACCATAAACAAAGTTTGAGCGAATACATCTAGTGCCTGCAACCAACACCACCACCACCTCTCAAGACCATTCTAAATCTACATACAGTTGGCCTCTCTCCAGTTTAGACGAGGCAATGAGGGACGTTTTAACTAACGATGCCTTCGACAGTTACCAAAAATCCAAACATTGTACACATACTATAAAGCGTTATTTAGACGTTAATACTCGGATGACCCAGTTGGGTGAGCCAGTTAAAGTAGCGATAACAACGTGCATGCCCCCCCCCCCTCGAGTAAGGGTCCTCGAAGCATATTATTGAAGAATTTGTAACAGATTTTAGCAACATGCCTCTCGTGTATAGAGGTAGGATTACATGTTTCTTAAAGAATGGTGCTCTAAAATACAATAACACAGGATAGTTACTCGATGACAATGGCCCAGTCATACCAAGACCAAATGTTGTTAAACTCGTGTTAGGTAGAATTACGGATAACAAACAGTTGAGGAGAAAAAACAACACATCTATAATGAAACGAAACTACATAAGTCGGATCAGTTTATGCAACGTGGTAAGCTAGCCAGTAACAGCACCACCAGTTGATTTAAATTTAGTCGATTATGGCCAATACAGCCCTTAGCCCTACAAAATTCAGTTTCCTACAGCCAACAAAGAAGAGAGAATTTTTCCTCAGTGATTAAAGACGTGTGCCATGCATTCATTTATGCATTGATTAAGTTTCTTGGTTTATGGCGATGACTAATATTAGAACGCATCAGTCGGTGGCGAACATTTTTATGATCGCATGTCACCCGGATGTTTTAGCAGCGATCACCATTTGGCGAGAGCTGCGAAAGCAGATATGCGGGATAATTTGTAAATAGTGTGCCAGTGGGCTATAATTGTGACGTTTTGTATTCCAATTTACTGCACGTTTCGAATTTAGCAGCTTTTAATGAGGTGTATAACCGACTGCTCGCCGTTATTGATGTGTTCACCACACATTCAGACGTGGTGCCTTTAAAACGTAAGAATGGCCTTACCGTAGCTACATCATTGACGGAGATAATAATAATAATAATAATAATAATAATAATAATAATAATAATAATAATAATAATAATAATATGCTTTATTGTACAAGTTGTTGTTAGTACAGGCACGAAGCTTCAAAGAACTTGTGTGTGCAAGCAAGTAATACATTTTGTTATTTGTATATGTTAAATTATAATCATGCATCATACATTTTTACATATATTCCTCTTAAATTCCATATTCCATATATTAAGTTCAGTACACTAATTTAGTTATCTAATATTTGATATGGTAGTTTATTATTGGTCTAATATCCATTTTTTAATGATCTTGTCCACTTCATTATGATTATTCAGGTTCCGTAGGTGTTCTGGTAGTTTATTAAATTGATAAGGTATTTGGTATTTCATTTCACGTCTCCCATACGAATTATTCCACTTTGGTTCTATTAGCCATTTATTGTTACCTCTTACAGTTCTGTTAGTCTTAACTTTATATATGTTCTTAAAATAATTCTTTTTTATTATATTCCAAGTTAATGTTTGCTGTAAATTCAATATTTTCAACTTTTTGTATAAGTCTTTACTATGTGTTAGTTTATTGTCTTTAAATAATGCTTTAATTGCCTTATTTGTAACTTTCTCAAGTTGTGCCATTATACTGTTAGTCGTTGTTCCGTACAGTGTAATTCCATATTTGATGTTTGACATGATTAATGCATCAAAAACTGTTTTTTTGTTTTTTTCATTAAGTATTCCGTTTAGTTTATACATTGTTGGTATCACACGTCTGGTTTTTAGAATGAGTTTATTTATATGTTCGTAAAATTTCCAGTGTTTTTTTAATTCTAATCCCAAATATATGGCTCTGTTAACTTTTTTAATAGTTTTACATTTGCATTGTTTATTTTGTTTCTTACATATTTTATTGCACATTGTTATTTTACCAGTCTCCTCATTCATATGTGACGAGTGTATTGGTAAATATACAGTTTTTTCTTCATTTAATATTAGCTCATTTTCTTGTAAATACACCTTTAAATTATCAAAATCTTCTTGTAAGTGTTTTAGCATTTTCCTATTTTCTGAATGTATTGATAATAAAAAAATGTCATCAGCATATAATGTTATAATAGTGTTACTTTGTAGAGCTGTTATATCGTTGATATATATTAGGAAGAGCAAAGGTCCTAGGACCGAGCCTTGCGGGACACCGTATTCCATTTTTTTCCAACTGCTTTTTTTATCTCCTATTTTAACACTACTTTGTCGTCCTGTCATATAATTATTGATTATATTATATATTTTCCCTCTTAACCCATGTTTATAGATTTTTTCTAGTACAATATTTTTGCTTAGAGTATCAAATGCTTTGGTTAGGTCAATTAGTATTGCACCTACATATTTTCCTTCATTTAGTGCTCTGTTAATATTATTATTTATATTCTCTAATGCTTCAGTTGTTCCAATTCCTTTTCTATAACCGAATTGTTGTTTGTTTAGTATGTCATATTTATTAAGAAAATTTTCTATTTTGATATAAAAAAATTTTTCAACTATTTTATTGAGTACTGGTAGCAGTGATATAGGTCTGTAGTTATTAAAATCGTTCACATTACCTTTTTTTGAATATTGGTCTTATTATTTGTTTCTTAAGGTTATCTGGCCATACCTCTGTTTTTATAATACTGTTTATTAATATTACCATGAATTCACTAGTTTTTTCTTTTGTTTCAGCAAAATGTTCCATTAGAAAACCTTCATGTCCACTTGATTTTTTAATTTTAATTTGGTTAATTATTGTTATGATTTCTTGTTTATTGGTTTCTATTATTCCCATTGATTTATTGAAGTTATTTGTAGTTTTTTCTTTGGTTTTTGTTTTATTTTTGTTAATTGTGAATTTTTTCCTAAGGTTTGGTACTTGTAGTTCAAAATGTTCTGAAAATTTATTGCATACAATTTCTAAATTTCCTTTAAAGTTCTTTTTAATGAGTTCATCAATATTTTCTTTCTTATTTTCACTTTTTCCTATCAACTGGATATTTCCTAATAATAATAATAATAATAATAATAATAATAATAATAGACGCCCATCTTTATGTTCGTAAATTGAAACCACTACTGCTACTAGTCTAGTTAAATATCCATACAAAAAATAACAGAAATAAAAACATAATCTCGTTACCATATTTGTAACATTTTTAATGGTTACATACCTTCCCAAGTGGTTATAGCTACGCTTAGACGCAAGGCCTATAACGATGTATATAGTAAAGACCCCTTCTACTTCGATCCATTCTCTTTCGGCTCTTTAACTCTTTCTGTGGATGGTGAAACAGTCAAAGGGAAACCGCTAACATGTGATTTAACAATGTTAACTACATCGGACTGCTATGACCTACTACTGATGTATGATGTCAATAACCTGAATAGAAGAATTATTGTATTTAATTACACTAGTGTCAGGAATTATTTTTTGGACCGCAGAGACAAGAGCTACCTGGAACCTTACTTCTCACGGCTCAATAACCGCAAAAGCATTGATGTATTTGTACGTTTTAAAAAAAATGAATTACTTATTGACTTTATTATAATGAACTAGAAACTGCATTTTTTACATTCGAGGGATATTTAAGGTGTAACATCATGGATTGTCAATAAAACATTAAACACTTCTTTGTTTTTCCTTAATTTCTGTTTACCATCAATTTGACCTGTTTTTTATGTTGACTCTGTAGTTTCGGGCAATAATTACACTGTCTAAACATTGTTCCACTTTAGGAAGGTATTTCTTTTTAATTATTCGCATAAATTTAATTATTTTTTCTAATTGATTTACTATGTTGAATTGCGATTGAAATCCAATCTTGCAATCCTGGGATTACGGGATTATTCCCGAAATTTCGGTATTTTTTCGGCTGACTTACAGTTGCAAAAAAAAATATATGGAAGGAAGTTTGCTTTCAGTAAGTTCATTATTTAAACGACTCGCAAGATGAAAACTGAAGTCAGCAAAGACATCAGTTAGTAATACGTCATTTTAAGTGTGGATTTGAAATGATCAACCATTTTGAATAGTTTATATCAATAGGTACATGTTGGATTTTTACCCTACAATCCAGTAGTCATTTTTTCCACATTCTGTAGCCTGTACTAAGTTACAGAAACCTGGTTACTAGCCATGGGCAACTAAAAAAACCATGATAGGAGGTGCACACATGTAGTAAGCAGGCCTAAACACCATAACAACAATGCTTATTAAGATTCCTCACTGTTTATGCATGGTTAATTCCTACATGCTACTGAAGATCGTCGTATTACTAGTGTATAATGTGATTATATGATTATATTAATTGCAGAAATAACGGCTTCGTCGCTTAGAAAAAAAAGCATTAGAGCACGTACCGTCGTGAGACACACAGCTGTGACGGTGCACAAATAAAAAACGGTTTAGAGGTAACTCGAACGAAACGAACTATAATTTGATCTCCAATTCCAGGGATTGTTTTTGCTTACGGGTTATGTCAGAGAGTGAACGCAATTTGTGTATGAAATGTTGCCCAATTTGTATATTACAGACATTTTTTTTTTATTTGCCTGTGGTTGTGTTTTCAGTTCCTGTTTCAGTACTGTTTTGTTTGAATGATTACGTGTTCATTTTATGTGTGCATTTTTATTGTTTAATTCAGTACGCACTTTGCTGTTTATGATGTTTGCTCATATCACTCCAATTCATAAATTGGGTTCCCCTTTTCTTGTTACTAATTACAGACCTACCAGTTTCCTCTCGACCATTTCAAAAATCCTTGAACGGTTAATCTACTCTGATCTTTTTGATGAATGTTCTCAAACATTATTCTTCCGGCCACCAACATGGTTTCCTTCCTAAACGTTCTTGCCTCACCAATCAACTCTCCACGTATGATCTCATTACCAAACTTACTGACGTTGGTCTACAATGTGACCTTGTTTTCTTTGATTTCAGTAAAGCTTTCAACAATGTCTCACGTGCTAAGCTTTTGTTCAAACTTGCAACTTTCGATTTTTCTACTGGCATAATTTCCTGGCTTGACTCCTACCTGCACATTAGTCGGCAACAGATCGTCCTTTGTGGTTCCTTCGCTTCTTGGCTTCACGTTACCTCTTGTGTTCCTCAAGGCTCCGTTCTTGGTCCTCTCCTGTTTAATATTTTCATCTCTGACTTACCTTTTGTTATTCGTTCTCCAAATTCCTAACTATGCTGATGACTTAAAAATCTTCTCTGACTCTGGTTCCTGACATCCAACATGTTGCGCACTGGGCTACTACCAATTCCCTTTTTTTCATACTGATAAATGTCACGTCCTTTACCTTGATGCTCACTATCTTTCTGGCAAGCCTATCACTCCTGTTACTAATCATCCTGACCTTAGAATCCTTATTGATAACGCTCTAAATTTCAATCTCCACACAAAAAATGTCATCTCCAAAGTCTTTCGTAAAGCCCATTTTGTACTGAAGGGTTTCTCCAACCTTACACCCTCACTGTTTGCTATTTTATATAAAACCTTTCTCTTCCACTTCTTTGGTTACTGCTCCCAAATTTTTCGTCCCCATAATCTTTACTCACTTATTCGTCTTGAAAATTGCCAATGTAGCCTTACCAAATGTGTCACACTATTCGTTCCTTACCTTATTCCGATCGCCTACGTAAACTTGGGCTTTCCTCCATTCACTACTGCTACTAGTCTACATGATACTTACCTACTAACTTATTCACAATCTCCTTGATGTGGACCCTGTTCTTTCCCTCATTGCTAATTTCAACCGTATTTCTGGCACTGTCTCTCGGACTAAACAATGCTTTCACTTTTTTACGGAAAGGGTTGTTCAACCCTGGAACTCCAACCCTCAATCTGTTGTTTGCACTCCTTCACTCAATGCTTTGAAATTACGCTATGACGCTCTTGTTGCTTAACTTCTTCGGTTTTTTTTTTGGGGGGGGGGGGTGCTTCCTGCACCATCAATCTCTATTTCTATTTGCTTTGTATATGTGGGTTTCAGTTTTAATAATGCATCACCCACGTTTATATGTTTGTATTTCGTGTCTATTTTTTAATGTGTGAATTACCTATCAGTTTTGTTTGTTGATTAGTGGTGTACATGTGTGCACGGAGGCTGGTATATCACAATCCTTGTTTCCTGGAATTGGAGTTCAAGCAATAGATCTTCTCGTTAGAGTGAACTCTAATTAGTTATATATTTGTTCACCTTCACAGCAGTGAGTTCCATGGGGATATGAGTTCTAATCCTGTTTTCCTAAACGACGAAGCCATTTTTTTTCCTTCAGTTATTTTGGTTTCCTTTTTGTTTCTTTTTTTGTAATGTTATTGCTGTGGTCTGATTTATCATTGTGGACTTCAATTATCCACCCAATTTTTTTTCTAAAAAGGGCATTAGAAATATGATGCTATATTTAAGACACTGAGCGCCGCGTCGTGTGAGATCTTCCTTAAGTTTTCTCCCTTTGTGTCAGTTCTTGCGTTTTACGATATCTTTGGATTTTTTTACTTTCTCACGTGGACGTGTTTGCGGGGTTTTCGGTCCTGTACTATACTCGACCCAAAGTTTTGTACTTGAGTTGTAATTGTGTGGTTTGCTGAGATATTTGGCCTGGGGGTGATGGCCTTAGTTGGTGTTATTACTCTACGGTTTTGACAGTTGTAATGTTATACCTATTGTTTTTCCCCTTTCCATGCTCTGTTAACAATGATGTACATGCCTAACTGCTTTGTTTTTTCCTTTAACTCTGCCCTCTTCTGATTCCGCTAACCAACCTGAGCGGTCGTACTGTTTTGATTGTCTTGTGATTTTCCGCCATGTTAGAGAATCGTCCGATGTCATGTTCCCTCTTACCTAATTCTCGCCTCTCACGAAGTTTCTTTTTGGAGAAGCCTGGACTCTTGGTTAAGTGAAATATGTCTCTCACCTGACTGTAAGTGTACCGAACCTTAATTTTTCCTTTTTGTTACGAAACTGATGAATTCCTGTGAGTTAGCATTGATAATTTTCGGACGCGTCCCCTTTAAACCGTCTGACGTGCATCAAATGTGGGTTGTAATTAAACTATTGTAATTCTTTTCCCTCTATTTTCATCAACTCACTCAATTAATCTGAATGAATGCCTCCTTCCGTCTCCTAGTCGGCATATGAACAGACTCAATACACTACAAATATTATAAGTTTCACGGACTTCAACCCCTTTTCCTCGGTCTTTGGACAACTTTCCAATGCTGGGGTGACCTCCATGTACCCTCCAACTCGTTAAAATATATCATTATACCTATTTTACACCAACGTTGTGTCCTTTGCCGATTATATGATGTAACCACACTACCGTGCATCTAGATTTGGCATAGTAAAATCCCTGTTTGTAGGGATGTTGATTCTCCATTTTTTATAGTAATAAATGTTGGCTTTTTTTCGCTTCCTTTTTATTATCGTTGGGACGGACTGGTTTGGCATGTGTATGTCCAGATTCCGACCAGCTTTCTTCGTAAAAAAAAAAGCATTAGTGGTACTATTTATGTGCATGCGCCGTTCGTACTTTTTCCTATGTTCATTACTTGATGGCAACACACTATCGTGTGTCCAGGTTTACCTTGTGTCAGCACGATTCATTCAAAGTTGATTCTCAATGTAACAATAGTTGCTTTTTAGTTGTTGCAAGCCGTGGTAGCAATCGCCGCAAACAACCGAGGAAAACAATTTGGAAACAACAAGTTGCATGAACACAGCATTGAAGAAGTAAATAAGTAATTTAATCTTGTCGGCTGCCCAACTTTGAGGCTGAAGGCATCCGAATTAAGGACTTAGCACCGAATGGTTTAAACCTGGAATATTAAAGCGAAAACTAAGATCATTTCACTTAGATTGACAACAAAGTACCAATCTTTCTCTAGCCGATAATGTAAACTGGAACAAGATGCAACAACAAGATTACTTTCCTCACGCTTCGCTGCATATTGTTCGAATGAACCCTAATATGAGCTTGTGCGCCTCGCCTCCTAATTGTTGCAAGACTGTTTCATGTTGCAGCATTGTAACATTTTGCCATTGTTAACCCCTTCTCCTGATGTCCACTCCTGAATCAGTTGGATTTCTCCATTAAAGTTGTCCCTCTCAATGTCGTGGGGAAGATATTCCAGTTTGAGGAAGTGCTTTCTAAAAGCAAAATAACAACAACTGATATCCACTTTTTTTTACAATTCTTGTACGCAAAAAAGTCTAATAACTTGTTAAATAAGAATACACGATTATTGGACTACAGTACTGAAGTGTATCCGGATTTAAAAAGGCCCGTACTAGCAATGGATGGGAAGTGAGATGCAGTGGTGTCTGTGAGAATCGTTAAAGCGGTCATTAAACAGCTACATATTTTAACGATGACCAATGAAGCTGCAACAAGATGTCATACACAGAAATATTCTTTTAATATTTTTTGTGTGTTTGTAACTTTACTTCTCTTTCTGACGCCAAAAGTAAGAAAAAGACGAATTCAACATATACATTTTTACCTATTTTCTTTTATAGCGTTGAAAGGCCACTGAAAATATTATATGTTCCATCCTTATCCTGGACTGTAGACCGTTGTTAATAGTTACATGAGTACATAAAGTTTGGAAAGAGTTTTATACACTCATGGTAGTTAGACTAGAGTCTACATGTGAGGGGAGGGAAAGCGGGGCAATTTTGTCCTTTGGAGTTACCATACAATTTTTATAATTTTACTTTGCATAATACTAAAGTTCACGAAATAAACCACAAATTTATAACACATTTTTACACGAATTTAGCTCTGTTTTATCCTCTAAAATCCCGGGATTTAGGCAGCTACAATCCCTGGATTTTCGGGACTAAAATCCAAAGATTGTAGCTGCCTAAATCCAGAGATTTTTTAGGTTAAAACAGGACTAAACAGGGGTAAGTAGGACTAAACAGGGGTAAAAAAAAAAGTGGGGATCCTAGCGGGATTGGATGCCCTAAATGTGGGAAAAATAATTCTACATTCTGAGGGGCGTGATGCTCTTCGAAGTTGAAACTTGTTTTTTACCTTTTTTTTATTTTAAAACTTTTCTTCTCCTATTGGGATTTATTATCTGAAATGTTTTTTATGGGTGCTTTCAAGATTTCATGTAAATATAAATTGTTTTTTCTTAATTATGCTTAAAGCAGCCATTACCTTTCTTAAATACTTTTTTTCAAAACTTGACTATCTTAAAAGAGGGTTTTCATCCCGGCATGTGCCATGGGTTTTTCCCCACTCTCTTTTAAATTAATACTTTTCCTTTTAAACTATCCCAGCTGCAAAAATGTCTGGTAGTCATTGGGTGGTTATTGGACCTTGCAAATATTTCGACTCTTTCGGATTGCTATCTTTGTCACATTCTATTCTATAACACTGCTCAAAGAACTGATGTTGTCGCAAATCTTGTTACTTGCATGCTTGTTTACTTTCATGTTTGCTGGGGCCAATGGCCAATCTTAGTCTTGGATGTCCATTCTTACATAGATGGACATTATCTATGTCTTTTAATTTAGTTTCCGGTTCCTGCCTCTAGGGCATAATAGAACAGTCCATTACCCATAATGCCCTGGCTGTTTCGCGGTTGTCGGGGGCAACCAAAACCGCATAAAAGCAGCGGTCCGACCATGGAAAAATCAGAAAGCCTTCGGGCCAGCCAACTGGCTGGTCCTCCTTCAACCCCTGCTAGGTTTCCTAGTTAGGGGGATTTTGGCTTTAGGCCTTTAGTAGGCCCAATTTTGGTTAGGCTCCTTTCCCCCGACCTAAACTAACCCTATTGACCCTAACTTAACCCTAAAGTTCCCCAGCTTCCCTTAGTTGTTGGTTCAGTCTAATTTTGGTTAGTTCTCCCACTTAGTTATTTTTCGTCATGGTGCCGAAACCCGGGATGCTTTTTCGGGATGTTTCCTTTGGGGTTTTCTTCACGGGAGTAAGGCTGGGAGTGTCCATTGGGTTTACTGTGAATTTAGTTAGGCCCAAGTTAGGGTTCTCTTGTTTGGGTTTTTGTTAGGCCCTTTTTAGGTTTTTGGGAGCTTAAGGTAAAACGTGGGTAAGTCGAGCAATGGCTAAGCCTGGGCCTTAAGTTCCGTTGTGTAGTTAGGCCTATGCTACTAGTTAAGCCTAACGTGTTCAGATTTTGCTGAAATTTGGTAGGGGCATGCAGAAGGGTCTTGGGGATCCGTTTTTAGGGTTTTTGGCGTTAAGCCTATTTTTAGGCCTATTTTGGATTTTTTGGGTTTTGAACTTGGGAGGTAAAACGGAAACGTTTTTACTTCGGACAAATTTTTATTTAAGGCTTAGTTTGGCTGTAAGCCTACTTTAGAATCGGGGTATGGTTTAGGAAGGGGGAACTTTGCTTTGGTGTTTGGCTTGCCTTATGGCAATATTTAAGTTGGGCTTATAAATAAGCACTCAATTTGTGTTATGCGTTTGTGGTATGCTCATAAAAAGCAATATTTCTGCGACGGTTGTTTTCCCCAAAGGGGTTTTTTTCCCATTAATCAACCTAATTTTCGGCTTTCAGAACTAACTTAATTTATGAGAGGTGTGTCGAGTGTTGGTGACATTCTAGCAGTTTTGGTTTTCTTAAACCATGTTTTTTCGATCGTTTTAGGTGCATCGTAGTTGGTAGTTTCAAGTCCGTACTTGAAAGCGTGTGTCATTATGTCAGCTGTAGTCGTTTTTCTTTGAGTTGTTTGAGTAGTTTTTGAGTTGTTTGAGTAGTCTTTGGACAGAGTAGTCTTTGGACAGAGTAGTCTTTGGACAGAGTAGTCTTTGGACAGAGTAGTCTTGAGTTGTTAGAGTAGTCTTTGGACAGAGTAGTCTTGAGTTGTTAGAGTAGTCTTGGGACAGAGTAGTCTTGAGTTGTTTGAGTATTCTTGGGACAGAGTAGTCTTGAGTTGTTTGAGTAGTCTTGAGTTGTTTGAGTAGTCTTTGAGTTGTTTGAGTAGTCTTGGGACAGAGTAGTCTTGAGTTGTTTGAGTAGTCTTGGGACAGAGTAGTCTTGAGTTGTTTGAGTAGTCTTGGGACAGTGTAGTCATTCGTAGTCATTTGGACAAGGTGTTGACGGTAAATCCGTCTTTGAGGGTATCATTTTCTCATGTTCA
>JAHWFP010213196.1:43563-64376 GCA_023313725.1 Lithobius niger
TTTGAGGGTATCATTTTCTCATGTTCATTTGGGAATACTTATTTTTTTCCAACAGCTTTCATATTAGTGGCATGTGCTTTGATGTGTTGTTCTTTCAGCTTGCAGATTTACAGACAACTATTTGAAATAAAAATTCAACATGGTTAGAGTGTTACAAGATGTATGTGTTCAAGTGTAGACACAAGATTTGCGATGTGTAATTTTTCAGAGCTTCGTGTGGGTGGTGGAGTATGTCGCAAATCTTGTTACTTGCATGCTTGTTTACTTTCATGTTTGCTGGGGCCAATTGCCAATCTTAGTCTTGGATGTCCATTCTTACATAGGTGGACATTATCTATGTCTTTTAATTTAGTTTCCGGTTCCTGCCTCTAGGGCATAATAGAACAGTCCATTACCCATAATGCCCTGGCTGTTTTGCGGTTGTCGGGGGCAACCAAAACCGCATAAAAGCAGCGGTCCGACCATGGAAAAATCAGAAAGCCTTCGGGCCAGCCAACTGGCTGGTCCTCCTTCAACCCCTGCTAGGTTTCCTAGTTAGGGGGATTTTGGCTTTAGGTCTTTAGTAGGCCCAATTTTGGTTAGGCTCCTTTCCCCCGACCTAAACTAACCCTATTGACCCTAACTTAACCCTAAAGTTACCCAGCTTCCCTTAGTTGTTGGTTCAGTCTAATTTTGGTTAGCTCTCCCACTTAGTTAATTTTCGTCAGATGTTATAATAACGTGCCTCTTTAGACTGTCGACAGCACTGTTTGTGGGCAATATTCTGTTTATGATGTGCTAACGCGTTGTCAAAAGGGCAACCAGCATCCACTATTATTAAAAGACTGTCTTCTGTGCAACATCCGGACAGCTTTGTGTGCTGATTTCTGCTTTCTTTGTAATACTGTCACGTTTTTTTGTGTGTGTTAGTTTGTTTTACTTACTATAAATAATTGTTGGTCTTGCCATCACGTTTAGAGCCCTTTCTTTTTATTTTAGATGTGTGGCGCACAGTGTGGCCGCGCTTACACTGCTCGTAGTAGCTTGAACAGACACATGAAAATGGTTCCCAGAAGAAATAATATGTGTCCTACTTGCAGTGTGAACTTCTTGATGAGTATCATCTTATGTCGCCACCAAAGACAATATCTGGTAAGGTGTCCTAATTGTCCTTGGATTTTTAACGATGATGGTGACATGCTCCAGCATAGAATAATTGTCGAACATAGTCAAATGGCCGCATCGCCTCTACTTCCTTTAGAAACGAGCACCTTTAATCAACTTTGCAACAAGTACTTTTACAGCGAACCTGCACAAACCACGGACATTCAACAATGAGCCTTTTCGACTAACTCCGGAACTAGAACCTCGCGCATGCTCATAACTACGTACGAGTGGCAAGCATCCAAGATGGTGGTCAGCTGCTGCGTTGTTGGCTGTACGAATCGCTTGAAGGATACTGCTAAACAAAATAATGTACGATTTTATCGCATTCCCGAACACAAACACAAGCGTGCACTACGGATCAGAATGATCAACAGAAAAAACTGGCTGCCAAATAAATGGCACCGTGTTTGTAGCCGGCATTTCGTGAGTGGCTGTCCCATGCCGAGAGGCGACGTCGATTACATGCCGACTATCTTCCCAACGAAGAAAAATGCTCCTGAAGCAACTCCCCAGAAAAGAAGAAAAGAAAGAGTAACAAAACGGGAACAGGATAAGGTACGACACATTAATTTCTCACAAACTCTTTAATTTAATCCTACTAAATGTGCCTATCATTGAAAGCAATGTAGCGGAGTACAAACGTGAGTTTAAATTCTGCCAACAGATCGATGCCGACCTAGAAAAGCGTCATCGTTCCCCACTGAAGATATCTCTCTCGTTTCACGATTATCTTCGTTCTCCGTCAACTGAACCTGTCCTTGGCCAAACCATTAACGAGGAACCATTAACAGAAATCGAAAGTGATGAAGGGTTTAATCAAGGTACGTATGTGCTATGTAACTGAAGTTGTCGGTTTTTTTCTTTAATACTTGTTTTTGTAATTATTTTATGGAAAAACAAAAAATATAGATTTTTTTTTTATTTGCGTACAAGCAGTAAGCCTTGGTGCTTTACAAATAAATTAAAGCCTATTTGTATAAATCTAGACTGGGCCAACAACAACAAAAATTGCTGTTACCCATTAAAAGAATTTCACAAAAAGTAATTTTTTTTTTGGGGGGGGGGGGCTATGCACGACATAACCCAAGAGATTTTCATAGGGAATACAACAATTCGTTTTGGTATACACATTTTAGGTAATCAATTTAGTAAGCCTGCCTAAAAAAAAACACTGTAGCCTTGCAACGAAATGGTTAAAATCTCATCCAAGGTAGTGTTCTTAATTTTCTGTTGAACTAAAGCAGACGTCTTTCTAGAAAAGTTGCTGTTTCTAAAAAAAAAAAGAAAAATCGAAATAAATAGACATAAATCGCCTTAGCAGATATAAACATAATCGCTGATGGCTTTCTTTCAGAAATCTAAAGTTCAAGAACAAAATTTTAGAAAAACTAATACTATTATCAGTATTCCTTGAAATTATGCATATTTTGTTCCTGAACGTCCGATTTCTTGAGATGAACTGCTATAGTAAAAACTGTCATGGAATGATCAATTTGTGAGGGAGGCTTATTTTCAATTTACCTCTGAAAACTGGTAAAATATAGGATTTTTTTTGGCAAGGTTTCCCACTGGTGATTTACCTGGTTATATCACCCCCCCCCCCAAAAAAAAAAATAGCCCACCACTCTTCCTTCTGAAATCACAAATTCCAATGCCAGAACGTTTTCAAGATAATCAACCACGGTGGTGGATCCAGAAGGGTTAGGCGGCGATCACCACTGGGGGCAACCGATTTAGGGGCCTACACATTTTTTCCCCCATGTTTTGCTACAGCTTTACTCATAGGCGTGCTAAAGGGGTGTGACCCCTGCTTTTATGACACCAAAACATTTTAGGATGTAATATTTTTATGCTTTTGACTAGTGCGGAGGTGCATGAGAAAGATCAGTTCAACTTAACGTGGCCTAATAGTGTACCTTAAAAATGTCGACTCCCAAAGCTGATTGTGCCCTTTTACCAAATGTGTTCCCCTGCCTTCTCGAGTGTCTGTGGACACCACTGGCTTTACTACTTTCACTCGCCATATCCGCAACAATAAGCATCATTCATTTTTTCTGCAGTAGCCTAGTAGACAAATATTTGCTTTATTTTCCAGGAACTTCTTCCACAGCAGCTTCTACCAACAAGTCCAGTGACATTACTGTCAGTGGCGATTGTTCACACTGTTCCACACACCGAGAGGAAATCTCTACACTGAAGGCTGAAATTGCAGACTTAAAGGGGGGGGATTGAGGCTTAATGGCGCGTCGACAGCTTGGTAATTAGCGCCAACCTCAGTCACAGTGCAGTGGTCCGGGTTGCCACTGCACCACACATTACAGAGATATTATTCAAACCCCTAATCTAAATCTTGTCATACATCTGTACCTCCTGCAAAAATTGAAAAACACCGGACAGGAGGACAGACTTATCGCCCAATTGACGCACAATGTCATGCGGAAGATGGAAACGACGACGAAAACCATCAAGACGGCAACAATCAACAAGGAAGTGCCGGACCGTAAGTGGCCGCCGACACCAATAACATTCAGGAGGGTCAACCCCCCGCAAAAGGAAACAGTGAGTAAGTCGAGTGTGACCAATGCGCAAATGCGCCAACACCACCTCCTCACGGCGACTGCGGCGACACGCCGAGTGCCATTCCTCAACAGTGCCTTTAATAGCTCGTAATTTATTGCCGTCCTGTCCATCCCACGAGGCTTGCCAAAAAGCGTGTAACCTCAGACGCAGAGTTGGAAAAGCGTCCGAGGGAACAAGGCTGAGATCCCTTCCGAGAGGGCCAGAAAGGGCCCCTAAAGGCCCAGCTACTACAAACTAAATGGGGAATTAATCGGATCAAAGACGACGACCAGGCAACAAGATTCTACACAGGGTTGCCAACATATGTGTTATTTTTGTGGCTATTCAAGTAAGTACCAGTGTATTATTGTTTAAGGTTTATTATCATAAACTAAAACAAACCTTTACAATGCTGTAGTTAGGCTAGTTACACCAAGCTTTGCTTTCTTAAAACGAGGCTTCAAATGAAGGGGGGTTGCATTCCATTCCCCTGTGCAATCCAGTGCACAAGAGGACCATGCATGGACACAAGATGGGAGTAATTCTTAAATTAATTATTAGTTCAGTGAACCATTGTATTCATTTTATTATGTGTCACCACCTAATTTCTTGCACAAGCAGCCCCCTGAACCCATTTCAGAGCAACTGGTCATAATAAATTCGGACAAGTGCAAACCCTCCGTGAAATTCGCTAAACATTACACTAGTAGCATTTTATGATTTTTGTTTAGTGGATCATGCTGTAGGAGGAAAAAGTCTGCATCATAGTGACTAATGCTGATTTTTTTTCCATTGTAGCACGATTCACTGAACAAAAAATCCTACAAATCAGGCTAGTTGCCGGTTTACATTTGTCAAAATTTATTATGATTGACTGTTCAAAATTATTAAAAAGATTTGCAACTTACAAAAATATTAAAGGGCCCCCGTGCACTAGGCGACAAGGTTGCTGCAGCCAACGAGAATGCTTAGGATATATGTAGCACAGTGCACTTGGCCACCACAACCAGTCAGTCGCAGTGGCCACTGGGATCCTGGGTGGCATGCAGCCGTGCAGGCAACCACAGGGCGACCGTACTTGCTCCGTGTGCATTTTTCACCACATGATCGAGAATTATCAATGAAAAACCGACGTGGCTGCACGGCACGTTGCCGTGTTTTTTTGGCCGTGACGACCACTGGCCGCGCAACTTGGCCGCCTAGTGCACGAAGGCCCTAAAGTTATGTTCTAAACCTACAGCAATAGAGATCTGCCACTAACTTTTTTTTTCTTTTAACCAGGTTTCTCTCTGCCAAAGCTGAGAACATGGTGTATTGGCGAGGGACCCGACGACATGAAGGGCGACGAAATAACCATACTCTAAGCCTTATTGATGAATTCCTGGCGGTGATGATGAGATTGAGAGTTGGGCTTTTTACACAGGACATTGCAGACAGATTTCAAATTTCCAAAAGCAACTTCTCTAATATGTTTCGATCGTGGATTGCCCTGATGGAAACTGAACTACGGCAATTATTTCCGTTTCCTACTCGACAGCTTATTGATGCACACATGCCTGAAGAATTTAAAAAATATCCCAACACACGAATTGTCATAGACTGCACCGAAATATATCTCGAGAGGTCGTCAAATCTTGCCACCCAGAATGCAACATTTTCAAATTACAAACACCGCAACACAGTCAAATTTCTTGTTGGCATTACTCCTGGCGGAGTGTTTAGCTTCGTTTCAAAGCCATGGCCAGGTCGTGCATCTGACCGCCAAATAACCATGGACTGTGGCCTTCTAGATTTGTTAGACAAAAATGACAATGTAATGGCAGATAAAGGTTTCACTATCGAGGATTTGTTACTCTTGAGGGGATGTACACTAAACATACCTCCATTCCTTTCTCAAAAGACACAGTTTACTCTAGAAGAAGTACAGCAAGGAAGGCAAATTGCCGAAGTCCGAATACACGTAGAACGTGCAATTGGCCGAGTCAAAAATTTCCACGTTCTCGATGGCACACTACCAGTATCAATGTCACAGTTAATTGAACGATTGTTTAAAGTATGCTGCTACTTAGTAAATGTATGTGGCCCTGTTGGGCCCAGTGATAAGTGAATTTGTAATAAACCCCTACATTTTCTTAAACACTTTTTTTGTAAACTTATTGTATAAACATGTGCTCAATATGGCACGATGCATCTTTTTTAAATATCTCGTCTGGTGGTGTGTGTCTCACTCGCTGAGTTGAAGTAAACAGGAATTATTTTGGTGTTGCGTACATTTCAGTAAGTCAGTATGATCGAAAACCAAAGTAAAAGTGCCGAAATAATCGGTAATTAGCATGCAGAAACAAATTATGTTAGGCCTATTAACTGGTTGTGCGTACGATGGACATACATGGCGTGCTGCATTATTTTGTATAATTATTAACGCAACCGAGCAGAGTTTTGCTGCTTAACTGGTAATCGGGAGTTTTTTTTTTTCATATGTAACCGATTAGAGGCAGATCATAATTTCACACTTTCTCCGAGAATCGCAAGCTGGATAATCAATAATTTAAGTGTTTTGCCCGTAAGGCTTAAATATTAAGGCTGTGCAGGTACCAATACCGGGATCGGCTGCAGGTACCACTGGTATCGGACCGGCACCGGGTTAACTAGTACCGGAAAAAGAATCGGCATCGGCTTGTTTTTTCCAGAATCGGCATTTTCGTATACTAATAAGCTGCCATATGTTCCCAACGCTAAATAAAGCACATTTTAAATAAATAATCTGCTAGGTTTTAATCTCGTTGAGCTATAGTGTTAGCAAACAATTACTTTGTAAAAGTGTTACGTTTGTTACACCATTAAATTCCTGACTATTAAACACGTTCTGTATCAAGTTATCATTTGATATCGGCTTCGGCAAATGACCAATAGCACCGTTACCGGGTAAGCGGGCACCGGTATCGGAAAAAGTGGCACCGGCACAATAAATATTCTACTGAAACAGAAAACTGGCTTAGCCAACGTATGCTAGGCCCATAATTTCGCTCGGTATAGTCTTGCAAATTTTGGTAGATCTGTTAACAGGTTGTGCACGAGTCAGACATTGCGTGTTGCTTTTTTTCATAAATACTTTAAACAAATTTTAGATTGACATGGCATCCTGCTTGTTTTCTATATATTGAAACATTTTGTAAAATTAAGGTAGGCTATTAGTATTGACCTCAAAAGGCTGTGCATAAAACATGATGATTTGCAGGTTTTTTTTATTTTTATTTAAAACACATTTAGTAAAACTAACAGGTTGTGCATAAGATTGACATATGAAGTATATTCGACGAAATTATGGTCAATAATAACTAGTTTTGCTAAGCCACGTCTTGCTACCAACTCAGTAGCACTTATAGCAGGCAGGTCGATACAAATACAGATATGGGATACTGCCAATAACTTACTAACTCGCGCAGGGTACAAATAAATAAAACCTACTGGTTCCGACGGACAGCAAGGCATTCTACAGACATTCAGCAGTCGGTATCAGACCCAGCCATACCTTTTAGCTCTTGCACAAAAGACTTGTTTGGTGGTCAATAAGACCAACACCTGTCGTAGCATCCGGGGACAGCACATGACATGGGCTTGGGGTTGTTGCACACTAGCTTTCATAGCAGTCCCCGGGTGCTAAAGAAAAGAAATGTCATGTTGTCACATGAAGGTCGAATCCAGCAATTTGGCAAAAAAAAACTTATGTTTTCTCCACATGTGATCAGGCACAGTATCAAAATAGCATTGTTTTAGAGAAGATTACAGCTGCCAGAGTGAAGTATGTACTCGAGAATTAAAAATATTGTGTGAGAAGCCTGAAGTAGCACAGTAAATTTATGTGTCTGCCTGTTAAGACGACTTAAAAAAAAGGAAGTTGTTTCTCAAGTTCTTTTGTTTATTTTATTATTTACTATAATTTTATGCCAATACTAAGCAGTTGTAAATGACGAAAAAAAAGGGCTCGCGTTTTACTTTTTATTAACGCTTGGTTGGTCATCACAAACAACTTTTGTTTTTAAACGGCTTGAAGCAATCATTCATAATATCATGTGGTACAGTAGCTTTTTACAGTAATGCTGGGGGTATGAAAGATTCATAAAAATGTAGTAGCCTCGGTAGCAATTCATTTTCCCAGTACATTTTATCAAATTCAATCCTTTCAATGAAAATGTTATTGGTTTTACTTTCTGTAAAAACACAAAAGTCACAAAATGCTGCATTTATAATGGCGCACTCGCCCTGCACCTGGTTGTAGTGCGTTGAGCTTCTTTTCAATCTTATATTATCTCCAATCTTCTCCAAAAAGAATGGCTTACAGATTTCAACAAGTCCATCTATAGTCAAGTGCGTTATTCGCTGATTATTGGATGAATATGGGCACTTGATTTCAAGTACACCAGTTTTGCCAGTTGTCACTTTTGTAACATGACCGTCGCTGGTAGCTCCAAGAAAGCTGTATACTGGATGAAACGTAAGGCCTGACGAAGAAACATGGACTGGTGTTCCATTGTCATTCATTTTTTGTATATAAGCCGAACGTGCTTTTGGCTCTGTAGCCCGTTTCCACTCGATCGCGTCAGGTAATCTTGCATACCTAAAACAAACAAAAAAGTATAATTACTCAAGTTTCAGCTTACACAAGGCTTTGTTAATGTATTATTTAACTTCAGAGGCTAAATGAACACACAATAGCTCGAACTAGTTTCAGAATGGACTATCGTACAAAATCATCCATTGCTTCAAAACATTTTACAAGGTTTTTTTTTTTTTACAGTTGGGGGGGGGGGGGGGGTGGGGTTAATGGGCGTCGACAGCTTGGTCATTAGCGCCAACCTCAGTCTCAGTTACAGTTAGGCTAATGCATGCAAGTCGATAATCGAATCGGGCCATATATTATCGTTATTAATCCTTAGCTTCATACAGACATTCTTAGCACAAATGTCCCTTCCCTGTGTGCTTATAACCAAACTAAAGCTTATGCATGTTGCTCTTTTTGGCTCTAATACCCAAGTGCTTCTACGAAATCGATAATTTGTGTTTTAGCACGAAACGCCTTTCCAGATAATTTTCCGATACTGAGCTCAAGGGAAATTTGCTAGAAATTAGTTGATTGCTAAAACACACAATACAGGTTTCATAAAAGCACAATGGCATTTGATATGAGATTTTTTGTTTTCTTTCCGTAAAATGCTTCTTCGAAGTAATTTCGATTTTCGATCTATGAAGTAATTTTGATTTACAATGTTTTCCTCCATTTGGCGTAGCGATTCTAGCCCCATCGCATTTTGTCATCCCACATGTAATTTAACCATTCAGCAATGATAAAGCTTTGACTGAGTAGACTGAGTTATAACTACTGAGTGGAAAGGTGTGGTCTTTTCAATGTAATTTGAGCATGGTGCTAGTTTTGTGGAAAGAAAACAAAAATTCTTGGTAAATTACTTTAAGTTTGGTTCTTACCTGTCCAGAGACGAAAATCCCAAAATTTGGGATACAAGGCTTTTGGGGTAAGTTTTCAGCCTACAGCGATAGATATCCCCGAAACGAGAGCTTGTTATGCGGCCTAAATGCAGGTCTCTCCACAAGGTTGACTGTGCTTGCATGACAGTCAGCTTTTCAATTTTCTGAATGACATCCCTTGGTACAGCTGTTTCTTCAATGAAGTTTGCTACCACAGTGTCATCAACTTCAATTGTTGCTAATGGGACTTCTGAAATCACAGGAAAATATAGACCGATTTAGTTACTTAATGTTGCCCACATGAAATAACAAATATACAGCAGTTTCACAGGCCTAGTAGCTGTAATTTGGTGGGAAAAGGCCATCGTACTGTCTTTTATTTTAGTTACATTACGGAAGATATAAAATTTTTTTCTCGCAAAAACCGTTACTGGCAATATTATGAAATTCACTCATCGTAAAATAGATTTAAAACGCACACTTTCAACATTGGAGACACTCGCGTATCTGCAAATTTTTGATAACTGAGCAGTTATCTTCATCAGGCACAATAAGGGTGGTTTTTGTGAACTCTGGTTACATCTTTTTTGTTTACATCATTTTTGCTTTCAAGTTCGAAGACGCGTGCGAGCGTGGTCTCCGGTATTTACTAAGCCAATCTCCTACATTGTCGTCGATCTTCCACTCCTTCATCAATAAAGCATGAGCACAAAGCACGAGATTGACTGGGGAAACACGAAGACACTGGTGTGTTCGAATAATGTTACAGACAATCACCTTTGGTGTCTGGAATCGATTGCAATACATCATTATTCGGCACACAAGGTCCCCCTTATGAATCTTCAAGGCACAGCCAATCCTAATGTGATGCTAGGGAATCGTGAACTCGACGCTTTGTTCATGAAGGAGTGGAAGATCGGCCCAGTAAATACCGGAGGCCACGCTCGCGTGCGTCTTCGAGCTTGAAAGCAGACGATGTAAACAAAAAAGATGTAGCCAGAGTTCACAAAAACCACCCTTATTGTGCCTGATGAAGCTAACTGCTCACTTTTCTAAAATTTGCAGATACGTGAGTGTCTCCAGTTTTGAAAGTGTGCATTTTAAATCTATTTTACAATTTTTTTTTTTTTAGCCGAGCAAGGCATGTTTAAATTTAGCCAACCAGGTATTGTATAAACTTACATTCCATTTAAAAACAATTTGCAGTGTGTCTTGAAAATTTTGTAGGCTACTGTACCTCTTCAGAGGACTTTTTATTTTCAGTCATCAGAAACGGTACATACCGTAAGCCATCAAGTTAACGCCAACACCATGCTGCAACTTTTATGGGGAGGGCACTACCAGTTTTTTTTTTAAATGGAAACAATCGAGTAAGTAATTCCTTGTATTGAAGTTAGCCGCAAGTTGCTTAGGTTCAGTGCAGGGTTGGAAAAAAAATGGTAAAGGACATGGCAACATGGCGGGTGAACGTAGGTATTATCACAGACATGGGCGTTAACTTGGTGATTTACAGTGCTAGAAACCAATCTGACAGATCTTTAAAATGTATCGTCTGGCTTCTTCTTCCTCTTCGTCCGTTTGCATTGGCTCTGTGGTGCTTATAGTAACTGTATTGGCAGGGTCTGGCACATGAACGATGGGATCTTTTTGGTGTAGTACTTCTTCCACAAAGACTGACTGAGGCCAGAAATGAGTTACTCCAGTTGTTTGGTGTGCAGCAAATAGCTCCGCAATTATTTTTTGCCGCCTAACGTAGTCATCGCTTTTCGCTGTGAACGCCTGATACGTTTCGTAGTTTAACTTTGTTTTAGCTGAAAATCAAAACTACCATAACATGCAGGACTAAAAGCAAGCAACTACATAATCAAAAATAACTAAGTTCTTTTAAGCTACTAAGCGAAAGCAGGTGTGGGACTTCGACAAGCAATTTAATCTATTACAGTACCTTTCTTCCTGTATAGGCTTTTCAATCCAGAAGCAGAAAAGTTAACTTGGTCCAGCGGTTGGATTTTTGCTTTCACATCGCGCGACACGACCCACTGGCAGGGCATTGAAGTACATGACCCTTCACCAACAGCTTGGCGTGTTGTTGTAAAATTTTGTAGTGCGAGCATTACTGCAGCTGCGTGACTACATGACCCTGAAAGACTAAAAAGGGAAAAAAAAAACAAGCAAATTACCTAAATATTTACTGTATCTTGCTTAGCAAAATAGTAGCCTATTGCCTAGCCTGCTGTCTGAATGTCAATGACTAACAATTCTGATCATAGTTTTTTTTTTTTTTTTCAAAAATGTGATACATAACAAGACCTAACACAAATAGCGAGTCCTACAGGAGGGTATGCTCATTTAGGCTTTAGTAGCACACCCATGCATGGGGCACCAGAAGACATTCACCCCCACCCCTTCAATTCAATTTCTTTTACGGTGTTTCAACTGCATCGAAATATCTGCGAATATGATGGCTGTGACAGCTCATAAGGGGTTAACCACATTCACCAGAAACCTACATCATCTAGGTGCTTTAACAGGACCTACATTTCAATTCGTCTGCTCTCCCCCCCTTCGCCCCGCCAACAAAAAAAATTCTGGTCCTATCCATTATGTCACGTAAAAGCGTAACGAGATTACGCATAACCGAAATATTTTACTCACCCAACAGGACATTCGCAGAGACTACTTAATATTTTTGCTGAAGGGTTTTGGCATTGAAGGCATGGCCAAACACTGTATTTCTTGTTTTTTTGGGATGCACGGCACTGACATGCTACATACAAAATGTTGACAGTGATCTGAAAAAAAATAGGATTAAGAGAATTAGGTGAATAGTATTATTTGTGCTGCTTTAAATATTAATTAATACACTTTCTAGGCACTAAGTTTGATATGTTTTTTTCTCTCCATTTTTATGTACGCATAACTATTTCTTTCAGTTAAACCATGTAGCCCAGCACACGTTTAAAAAAAGGGCACATAAAATTATATTTTTCTTACATGAAGATTGTGTTTTCTATTTTACGAGCCAAAAGTGATGGGTTCTGGCAATGACAGTAAAAAAAATGGATTAACAAAAATTGCGTCAGATATTTTAATATTTTTTTCTGTCTTTAAAATTTTATTTCTTTTAAATTTTCTTGCATAATATGTAATTTCTAAAATGTTAAAGCATACTGTAGTTTCACTGTGAATACGTATTATATTAATTAACTTACTTCTACAATTTTAAATTCCACTTGTACGTCGCCAGCTTCGAAGTGTTTTGCTCCACGGTCCAAAGCTTTGAAGTTGCAGTTCTTGGCGAAATATTCCGTGATCACCGTCATTTTTATGTTGGGTAGCATACCGAAGTCTGTTTTCCAACCTGAAACTGCTTGGGGAGGCAAAATCAACGTTTTATGTACATTAGATTGTTCCAAGATTCGTAACGAATCGCTGCCGAAATGAAATGATTTGTGTTGTGGATTCGCCGTGTTAGAAGACGACCCCAACACGTCAGTCGTGCACGTGGTGTCAGTTGATACCAAATCAACGTTGACAGTGTCGTTCACAGCATCTGGGAGCAAACCAGTGAGCTTAAAAAGCAAGTCGGCTTTCTTATCTTTGCTTTTAAAGCTTATACCTCTCTCGGTGCATAACATTTTTAGTTGAGGTATTCTCAATTTAGAAAGATCGCTGGTGGATAGCGTGCGTATATAGCGTGGTCGGCCATTGCTGATTCTCGTCTTGCCACTCATGCGCGTTTGCGCGCATGCTCAAGGACTGTTTCCGGAGTTAGTCGAACTCCCTTATACTTGTCAGACCTCAGTGTGAATCTCAAAACTTTGATGACATCAGTTTTATACCCATTGTGCAACGTGAAATTTCTCGGGTGTATTACCGCAATGTTAGAGAAATTGCGAATTGATGGTGAAAAAGTGGAGATGAGATGCATATTTATTTGAGCAATACAATTAGTCGGTTAGTCTCATCACTCGTCATTGATGATGAAATTAAAGGTGCGATTGAGAAAATACTGCATCAACTGGACGAATTCCGTAAGCGGGAAATGGTTGGGTAGTCATACCCACTGACAGATTTGATTTACGTGTTGGTGGCTTCATCTCTCATGCTGGTGTGTTCGGTGGTTTTGAACTCGATAACTATATTAAGGGTAAACAAACTGTTGTGAACGTCAAGTGCACGGGCAAGAAATGTTTGTTATTATGCCATATTAGCTAGTTTGCATCCTGTCAAGCATCAACATCAGTTTAATAGAGCGAGCAGTTATTCCCCTTACCTAGTTGATTTGGACATAACTGGGATGTTGTACACTACTTCGATTAGCAAAATTGATAGATTTGAAAGTCAAAACAACTTGTCGTTTTTCGTTCATGCGTACGAGGATAAACATATGTTTCCATTATACATATGCAAGTGTACTGGCTGTCCCGAAGTAAAATTGTTACCGGAAAATGGAGGTCATTATTGTTTAGTTCATGATTTTAACAGTCTGGCGTGTTCTAATAAGAGCAAGATCGTTTTTCCGTATTGCATGTTTAGTTTCAAGTCAAAAGCACAGCTAGCTGATCATTTATTATTGTATGAAACTAATAAATCTCAGAGTGTTGAAAAACCTACCAAACCTTTTATAGAGTTCAATTGTTCCGATTCCCCCGGCCGTTTGTGTTTTACGCATATTTTGAGTCTGTTTTAGTCAAAGTGCACACGTGCAAGCCAGACTCAGCTAACTCGTTTACTCTTCAAACACATTTACACTTTCCTTGCGTGTATGCTTATGTGCTCGTTAGTAATGATGGTAACATTCACACAAAGCGCAGGAACCGTGGGGAGGATTGCATCATCAATCCATTTCAGTTTATTAATACATGGCGAAACTCAAGCAGCTCTTCACCCCTTTGAATCTCAGTATTGAAGATATGCTAGACTTCAGAAATGCAATACATTGCTTCATATGCGATAAAGCGTTTACCCCTAATGGTAGCGTTAAGGTCATGGACCATTGTCACATTACTGGTAAATATCGGAGTGCAGCGCAGAAGGTTTAAATCTGTATTATCTATATTCATGCATAATTTTCGAAATTACGATGTGCATTTTGTAACTTTCAAATTACTTGGAAAAGAAAATATACCCGTGCTACCTCTGAAAAATAGACGTTTCACGTCTTTGAGAATCGGGAATAAGTTCCAGTTTCTAGATTCTTATCAATTTTTGACATCTTCTCTTATACACTAGTTGAAACAGTCGATTGTTTCCTTATACTAGACAAAGCATTTCCAACTTCGTCTCATCTTCTCTCTCGTAAAGGTATTTATTCTTACGAATAAGTTGACAATTTTGATATATTTGACGAAGCGCCATTACCTCTGAAGGAGGATTTTTATTCTGAACTGGCTGGTGAGAATTTTATGCACAGACTGTATGGGACGAAACTGGTTGTACTATGTTAGGTGATTTTCACGATTTGTACGTCATGGTTAACGTTTTTTTTATCAGCTGATTGTTTCAAGAATTTTCATAAACTCTGTCTGTCGTAACATGAATTACATCCACCACTTCTTTGCCTTACCGGGTTTGTTGTGGGATGCTGGACTACAGATGACTAATTAGAGGTTACAGTTACTGGTAAACATAGATATGTACTTGATGATAGAAACAGTGATCCGTGATGGTGTATCCATTATTTCAAACCGTTATATGAAGACAAATAATCTTTTGTTGCCTGACTTTGATCCCGATGTTGATACTAGGTGCATTGTTTATTTGGATGCTAACGAATTGTATGGTCTGTGTATGCCTGTCAACTGCTGCAGAGTTAAGCAATTTAATGTCTACAATAATGTCATTACCTGCAGGGTCTGATGTTGGTTACATGGTTATGGTTGACGGGGAACATCCAGAATCCTTACATGACATACATGCCGATTTTCCATTATAGCGCCTGAATATATTACAATTAGTATTAAAAAACGCTTAAGCGTATAAAATACGAATGTAAGCCTTAAAAAACTTAAAGCTCTAAAGGAACAGATATTAGAAAAAAATGTAAGCCAGCAGCGTCAAACTAATACGTGTGAATGAATCTCCAGCATCCCGAAAAACAAGCTGACGCTTCTTTTACACTTATTAGTCGATGCTGATGGCTTACATGTATTTTTCTAATATCTGTTCCTTTAGAGCTTTTAATTTTTTAAGGCTTACATCCGTATTTTATAAACTTAAGTGTTTTTTAATACTAATACGTATTATTTTGTTTTTTTCCCAGCAAGAATACCAAATAAAAGAATATTGTAATCACCTTAAAATAAATGTTAAACGTGAGCGTTTTTAATACTCAATTATAACGTATAAAAGCTGAAAATCGTTTCTTTGGTTCGATCTACAGTGAGAGCAAAATTTCCCCCCAGCAAGAACAACAACAACAATTGTAGTCACAAGGCATTCAAAAGGCCCTAGACCTTCTTCATACCTACGTTTTAAGCTATAAAACTTGAGCATCGGTTCATTGGTTCGATCTCTCCAGGTCAGTATTGCTGTTTCCGGCCAGAATTTGGGCTAATCATACACATCGAGCTAAATACCATGAAATTTGGCACACCAGTCAATTCTTAGCTTTTAAATCGTGCTAGCTATGAAAACCCTCGCGATACCCCATGAGGCAAATTCCTGTGTACCCACCACACTCACTTGTATGAGGTTATTGACCAACAAATTCTTGCTGATCGTTCTAAAAGATGACTATTAGTATATGCAAGTCATTCTTAGCAGTACAAATCGAACTAAAATTTATAGGTCACTAGCCTCATGTAGTGGACACAGGGAGGCACTTGGGGGGGGGGGGGGGGGCCTTTGGTTTATCTCGTGGGGTTCCGTATGTAGTTGGATTTCTACTGCATGTTTTTAGTACGTTCAGCAAGATTTTGTTGGTGATCTATGCTTCATGGGGGTTACCAAGGGCAGATGCTGGGGGAGGCTTTAGTGTATTTCATGGGGGTTCGTTTTCTACTGCTAGGATTAACTGATGTACCGCAATGCTTGGACCCAGTCCTTGATAACTGAAGAATCTCCGTGATTAGTCCCTCATTTAATGAAGGGGAGATAGGTTTGTTACCATAGGATATTAAATTTATTCCATGCAGCAAGGATTGATAGTTATAAAGGTTCATAAAGCAGTGCAGTTTACCGAGAAAGTATGGATTACACCTTACACAGATTACAACACAGCTAAGCATGTTGGAGCTGCCACTTATTTTGAGCATAATACGAACAAATAAATGAATAATATTATTTTTGGTAGGTGTTGTGAGAACGTAAGAAAACTAATAAACATAAAATTGATAACTGATGAATCTCAGTTTCTTAAGATTAATCAAGGTGTCTTGATTACTTCGACACAAGAGAATAATGTTGAATCGCACAGAATTTGCTGGTTTTTGTATTTTGGAGTAGTCTAAACTATGTATGTATTCGTTCCACTATGGGTACGTGAGACGTAAATATGGTTCAAAAGTAGCTCCCTGACTTGGCAAAAGCTCACGAGAACACGGAAACACTGCAAGAATTTTAATTTTCAGCCCATTGTTGGTGTCTTGTTCGCAAATAGATTAAACAGTAAAAACCGGAGGGACCAGCCCTTACTAGATTAACTGGTAGTGGCCATGTTGATAAGTAATCCATTTCTGAACAAGGCACCAACCTTGTTCTAAAAATTAAAATTTTTGCAGTGTTTCTGTGTTCTCGTGAGCTTTTGCCTAGTCTTGGGGCAACTATTGTCTATGTCTTACCCACTCACAAAGTCCAACAACGTGTTTAGAGCTTTTGGCCATCTGATACAGATTCGTTCATCTATCAAATCTTTACGCCTGACTTGTACGCCGACATGTTGGCTGATATTTATCAGTATGACACTAGCAATTACCGTAATGAAAACCCTTGTACAGTGAAATAACATGAAAAAGCTGAGTAAAAAAAAAAGGACGAATATGCCGATATCTGTTTAAGTAGGACTTAAATCAGAACTGTACACATTGCTGTTTGGTGATAAATGGAAAAAGTTTGGTAAGGGTATTAAGAAAAGTGTGCTGCAAAATGTTGTTGCTAGTGACCATTATTTGCAATGCTAAATGATCACACTTTATTTTTCATTTGAACAAATGGCTATTCGTAGCTTCAAGCATAATATTTGTAACACTGTTCAAAACAAACTGTCACTAAGTGTGCAAGATGCTAAATGATGGATCGATGCGAGTGGCGTAACAAATTTGTCGTATGGACATTAAAGTACAAAAAAATATGACTCATGATAACACGTAATATAGTTTTTCTGTTGTGTTTTCATGTCACATACTTGCATGGCTTTCTACGTTCGTTGGACTCTTACGTAAATCTCATCTGAGTGACTTTGTTTTATTTGGCGCCAATAAAATATTCATAACTTTCATTGTTTTCTGTCTTGTTTCTGCGCTCATTTTCCTTTTATCGTTTTGCCATCTACTTGTGTCGAGTTAGTTCTACTCTAATGCTGAGAGTCAGCCTGGCATTTTCAAGGTCCTTTATCTTACCCTGGTAGATGTTGTGCCGCTCTTTAAAATAGCTTCTAGAATTAAAGTCAAACTACTCGTCATTGACCTATAAAAAGAAGTTAATACAGTGTCAGATTTAGCTGAAATATAGCTTGTGTATATTAATAGGGTTTGAAATGCGGGACTCACTTTACCCTCCTCTTACCACCGACATCATGGTTGGGCTTCGTAAACCAACTACTAGGGAATATAGTATTTCCATTGTATCATTACTTCTTCATCAGCTGGTCTGTTTCGATCTGCTACTGATATATGATGTCAATAACCTGAATAGACCAAATACGGTATTTACTACACTAGTGTCAAGAATTATTCTTTGGACTGTGTAGACAAGAACCATCCGGGACCCTATTGTCGCTGCTGACTAAATGTAAAAACGACGACGTCTTTGCTCGTTTTTGACAAAAATGGAACACATATTGGGTATAATCATAATGAACTAGAAAATGCATTTCTTCATATCCGAGGGATATTTAAGGTGTAACATCACGGACTGTCAATAAAATACGGAACAAATCTTTGTTTTTCTTTAATTTCTCTTTACCATCAATTTGTACTGTTTTTTTGGTTGCTCTTCAGTTTAAGGGGGTAAGGCAATGATTACTGTTTAAACTACAACATGCTATCGTACGACTAGCGTAGCATTTGTTTTTGATTATTCACATACATATAACTATTTTTCTAATTGCTTCACCATTTTAAATTATAAAATGCGTTTAATAATAATAATAAGTTTGTTGCAAATGCAACCAGAATGGCAAGGACCTGGTGGTCACTAATTGCCATCCGAAGTTAAAACAAAAATAAAAAATTGTAAAATTTAAGAGTTTAAAAGTTTAAAAGGAAGACGATTGCCCGGCTGTAAAGGAAGGGTTGATGGTATTGGGTTGGGGTCACTAATGCCTTACCACCAAGGTTAGACCTACCAGGGACACAGTGGTCCCCGATGGCATCACCAAACGTGAGGGATGAGTGAGGGGAAAAGCCGTACCATTGTCAATGTTTAAAAAATATTTTTTAAATGAATAAAACAAAATAAATGCAGAGAGAGTTTAGGAGAGTTCATTTTACATTCTAAGGGATATGCTGGCATTCGAAACTAAAACTATCCTTTTTTGACATTTTTGAATGGCACGGGAAGGTGACACTAAGGGCATTTGAAACTGAACATGATTTTTTAATTTTATTTTTCCAAAAGCAGGGCTCACTGCAGACAGCATAAAACTCCTTATGGGTAATAAGGCCGTCTGGCACGTTTGTGCTTCTGTCCTCACGGTAAAGGTCCATTCAAGTAGCTGCAATAATATAACGGTCATCATGTGCTTATTTTACAGTTTTTTTGTGTTTCGAATTTTTGGAAATTAAAACCTTAAACTGAATATTTACAATTTTTATTTCTGAAAACAGTGTCCACTGTAGAAAGCTCCTTATTGTACAATGCCATCTAGTGTAGAAACTGAAACTTTTTTTGTTTAATGGATGATGGGATATGATGTCTGACGGGATGTGACATCATTAGTCACGTGACCAGAAACAGAATGACGTCATGAGCATAGCACAGTTTTTTTCTGTACTGCATAGACCGGAAGTAACGTCAACAGTCACGTGACCGGAACCGGAAGTCAGTCATTTTGTATCCATGGCGACCGTAATCTACTTTACCACTACTGGTAACAGGGGGAAGCTGCATCCATAGAATTAGGTTAAAGACACGGGATTTCTGCTCGTCATACTCTACCTCTTGTTTTTTTACAGATAATACCGTTTAAGATTTTTTAACAGTTTTGAGTTTCTGGGTTGCTTGGTGAAATCCAACCTTTATATTTCGATTTTTCGTTTGAAATGGGAGTCGCAGTACCCTTTAAATCGTTAAACTGTATGGAAGGAGACAAGGCATACTTCACCCCGTCATTAATCTCTATACCATTCTCGTTCTTAACTTTCAGCAAGTTTTTTTGCAAGATATTCGAGAGTTGTGTTTGTTAGTTCTGTTGAGACATCTTGAGGTTTATTCATTAGCTGTATATCCTATATACCCTTTTTTTAAATATTAAAAAAAAAGAACGAACCTCGAAATGATCGAGGGGGTCATCATCTAAAAGAGCAATCGATTTGAAGCAAAGAGTCTGCATTAAAGACCTTGTTTGTGAAAATACAAGACACAATAATCTGAAAAGTAAGGAAAAGACAATTGCCACGATTGGAACTCGAACCTGAGTAGCTGCGTACTAAGACGGGGTATTTATGGTATGCGGATGTCCTGGGTTCTGGTCCCTCTCAGGGCAGTTATCTTTTTTTTTCTGAGAATGTTGCATCTTGTATTCTCACAAACCCAGTCTTTAATGTGCATTCTTTTGCTTCATTCGTTCCTGTGTCTTGTATGCGAATGGTGTTTTTTACAGGGGAGGGGGGGGGGTGGTTTGTATATTAAAAAAGATGTCTAGCAAGCAATGAAAAGGACGAGAGGGGAAGGGCTAAGGTGATGGGGTCGGTACAAGAGGACAGCCTAGACTAGGGCACATGTAGACACTCGAAAACAACTATGATATGCAAAGCAAAGCAAGTGTTTAACTAAAGTAGTATCTGCTATTGAACCTCAAGACGCCATAAATTATTCTCAGATTGGTAGTTTGACAATGGGTGTTCAGAAACTTAAAACCGAATATCCTCCTTCCATTACTCTACTTGCTGCCGAGGTGACCTCCATCATTTCTAGCATATAAAAAAATACTTTAGACGTAGATGGGTCTGACGGAAATTTTTAGGCCAAAAAAATACAAATTAAAGATGTGGCTTTTTCTTGGCACGCTGCTGATGCAGCAAGCGAAGTGTTCATTGACAGGAATTGGTTATTAGAGGATGAATAAAATGTATCTTTCAATGCAGGGCAGAAACTGATTAGAAATATAAGCGAACCTACTTTACCGAGTGATGCTACTACAAAGGTAATAACTGACAGAAATTGCTTGTTACAAAACAGCCAGAAACTATACCTCTATGCCGTGAAAAAATCGATTAGAGATCTAAGTGAGTTTTTTTTTT
>JAHWFP010213197.1:0-36847 GCA_023313725.1 Lithobius niger
TGCTACTGCATGCAAAGTGTCCTTGTGGTTTTCGCGTGATGCGCGGTCTAAGATTACGTTGGAGTGTCTTCATAGCGGAGCTATACGCTCCAAAAAAATACCATATTGTAGTCACATTAAAATAGCGTTCAAAAGGCCCTGGCCTGTGTTAATTAGTACAAATTGAAAATTGGTTCATTGGTTCTATACAGGGTGTCCCAAAAGTTCCAGAACACCTTCACACTTTTTAAGGGGGTGAGAGAAAATAGTAAAACTCTGGCAATGTAAGTTTGGTTAAAGGATGTACCTTTTCGTACAACCGGCATTACGTCTACCGCTCCGGGGGCCCAAAATCAGAAATTTTCAGTGGAATGGGGGGTGAAGGAATACCTTATTTGAAAGGTCTTCATTGGAAGAGTAAAGTGCCGCAACGATAGCTTCGATACGATGAGACCATCCAAAATGGCAGCCGATCAAACATTAGGAATTTCCTCTGCATCCCTATGTCTTACTCAGGCTAAACACGTCGTTAAGGGACGTAGATGGCAGCAAAATGCCTCGTTCAATTTAGTTGGTTCACACCTACAACGTCTTTTGCAGTTTGAAACCCAGAGTCTCTGCTCCCCCTCCTACCGGGAACGAGGGGGGGGGGGGTTGGAGGAGGGCACTAAGGCCCACACTTTGGTACTGTACGTGGGAGCAAAACTTCCCCAACCAGAAGAACTACAACAACAAGAATATTGTGTCACATTAAAATAACGTTCAAAAGGCCTTGAGCCTTGCTCGCAGTTAAGTTTTAAACTATAAAGTTGAAAATCAGTTCACTTGCCCTCCAGGTGAGGGCAAAGAATCCCGACAACAACAACAAATGGCCATGCTGTGTAGGCCAAACAGTTCGATAGATCTCATTAAAATTTTTTAATGATCTAAAATAGTTATTACACATCCAAAATATCGAAGTTTCGTAGGTCTATGTCAATTCTTGGGAAACTGTAGGGTGTCAAAGTTTGACGTTTTCCCAACAACAATAAAAACAAAAACAACAAGCGTACTGTATAGTCACATTAAAATAGTGTTCAAAAGACCCTAGCCCTTGTTAATACCTACATTTTAGCTATAAAAATTGAAACTCGGTTCTGATGTTCGATTTCTACGTGACAGCAAAATTTCCCCAACAAGAAGATTAACAACTCAAATAACATTCAAAGGGCCCTAGGCCTAGTTCATATCTACTTTTTATGCTATAAAACTTTAACATCGATACATTGGTTTGATATCCAGCTGTAGTACAACTAGCTATAAATAAATAAATAAATAAATAAATAACTTCTTGCATAAGCAACTTGAGTGGGAAGGGCCCATTGCGGTCCACTGACTCCCACCCAAACTAAATATAATTTAAAAGGAAACAATAAAATACAAAGCACGCTGCAGGTCAGGTCAATTCACGCCGCAGACTAAGTAAAATACTGAACAGTTAGAAAGTAACTGGAGTTAAATCAACATGTGCTTAATAATAATAAATAAAACACAGTAAGAGGCAATAAAAAAGTAAACCGGAAAAATACATATTAAAAATCTTTTGAAACATTTAAAAACCATATAAACATAGTTAAAAGGCAATAAAGCAGTGAACTGAAATTTAAAAGCGCATCAAAAACCTTTTTAGGTCACATCTGGACAGCCTACTTTTAAAAGTAGGTAAATTAGGTGCCTTGACCACCTCATCAGGAAGGGCATTCCATGGTACGACAACTCTGTTTGTCCAAAAATACTTGCGAGTATCACAGTTAGCTTTGTTAACCATTAACTTATAGGAATGACCGCGAGTTCTGTCACCGACACGTAATTCAAAGAAAAAGGAGTAATCAAAACCTATTAAATTGTGCAAAAGAGAGAATGTTAAATGCAAGTCTGCACGAAGTCGACGTAACTCCAGTGAATCAAGAGCTAAAAACTCAAGTCGTTCCTCATAAGTTTTGTTTTTTAGACCACAAAGTGATTTGGTAAAATGTCTCTGCACAGATTCAATGATGTCTATATCCCCTAAGAGGTGCGGAGACCAAACAGGACTTGCATATTCGAGAATGGGTCTAACATAGACTTTGAAAGCCCAGATCAAAGTTTTGTGATCGCCTGAAGTAAATACTTTCTTAATCATTGCAGCTCTTTGACGTGCCAACTTGACGATATTTCGACAGTGGACACTCGATTTCAGATCGTGTGACAGCCAAATCCCAAGATCCTTTATTATTCTAGGTTCGGGAAGCATTTTCTCCGGTATAAAACCATATTTAAAGCCAGTATTTGTGCGGCCAACATGGAAAACACAGCACTTTTGGGATGCAATCGGCAGTTGCCACATATTGGCCCATTTTACAATCTCGCATCCTGTACTAGCAAGAGAAGCTGAATCGGACGTATCAATAACGGCACTAGATACTTTAAGATCATCTGCAAACTTTTTCAGATCCACAGATGCACTAGTGGAGGTTAGATCGTTTAAAAAAAGAATAAAAAGTAAAGGGCCTAATACCGAACCCTGAGGCACGCCACTAACAACAACACAGACTTCTGACGCTGTGCCTTCAACAAACACTGACTGGGTACGATTGCACACAAAGTCAGCAAGCCACGTAAGTATTTCGCCCTTGAATCCACAGTGTTTGAGTTTGGCAATGAGCTTGCTGTGCACAACAGATTCAAATGCCTTCGCAAAATCAATGTAAATTGCGTCAACTGGAATACCATCGTCGATACAGCTCGTCCAATGTTCAAGAGTTGAAAGGAGTTGTAGAGTAGTAGATCTTCCCGGAAAAAATCCAAACTGATCATCAGCCAGTATGTGATTTTCTTCGATAAACGATAGCGTCGAATTCCGAACAATCCTCTCCATAACCTTGCATGGTACAGAGGTCAGTGCAATTGGCCGATAATTAATGGGATTTGAAGCCTCCCCCTTTTTAAATATTGGGACGACTTTAGCCGTTTTCCAGATTTTGGGTAGTTTCCCAGTAGTAAATGATAAATTAAAAATCTGAGAGAGGGGTTTACAAATCTGATACCTAATCTCTTTATAATATGCAGCTGAGTAACCTTCTGGGCCAACAGAATGACTGGGTTTAATGGATGACAATACGTTAAGCACGTATTGTGCTGTAAAAATTACATCATTACAAGTCTGGTCAGGGTTTTCTGATAGTAGTGGTAACAAATTGTTATCAGTTACAAAATTTTTTCGAAAATTCTTTAGACAAAATATTGGCTTTATCACGGTTGTTTAAGACTAAGTTGCCATTCATCTGTAATGGAGGAATGGTGTGCTTACCGATTGTTTTTTGCTTAACAAATCTAAAAAGTGAGGCTAAACTACCTTCAGTAATAACTGCACATTCACGTTTAATCTCAAATTTTCGAGCCAGGGCAGAATATTGTTTTCGGCACTCATTATATTTAGCCAAATTTGTTACAGACTTCACCTTCTTGTAAATGGTCCACAGCTTTAACTTTCTAGTTCTTAGCCGTATAATGGCTTTTGGAGTAGAAAACGTTTTCTGGCTGGAGCATTCTCGTTTGTTGTTTGCATTCACAGCCTGACCCAAACTAGATTCTGACACACAAAAATATATCAGATTCAGGAAGGCGTTCCACATGATTTCAACGTCTTCAATACCATGTAAAACAAAATTCCAGTTTATGACGTCCAAAAGTTGACGCAACTTTAAAAAGTCAATTTTATGGCGAAAATTAGAGAGAGAAGGTTCCTTGGGTGTATGCTGGAAGCTCTGCAGGGAAAAAGCAACCATATTGTGATCACTATTGCTGAAATTATCTATGACCTCAACCTTGTATGCAAGCCTGTCATTTTCAACCAATACAAGGTCAAGGATATTATTTAAACGAGTTGGCTCTTTTACTAATTGTGTCATGCCCAGCTCTGAGACACAGTTGAAGAAGAGCTGGTGGGAAGGTTTTCCAGCTGTATTCTCATCCCAGTCTATTGTAGACATATTAAAATCACCAAGGATTACGTTAAAATAATTTGTTTTGACTGAGTTTTTCAAAAAAGAACACATCTCATTTACGCTATCGAAGTTATCCGCATTTGGAATGTAGCCTAGAATAATTCTGATCGATTCAGACAAGATATCAAAGCAAATTGCCTCAACACTATCCGATACCTTGCTGACTATAAAGGGAATAGAAACTTTGATGGCAGCTAGTAGGCCGCCACCTCGTGATCCGCGGTCCCTCCTGATGAGGCAGTAAGGCAGGTTTCCTAAGATAAGACTGTGAGTAATGGAGTCCGTCAGCCACGTCTCCGTAACTACAACAACGTCATAATGGCCAGTAGACAAGAGAATCTTAAACTCTGGCAATTTCAAAACAAGGCTCTGAGCGTTAAAGAGGATACATTTCAAATCACACAGTTTGGGTAAAAGTGTAGTGTTCCTCATGAACCGATCCGACAGTAAACAAAGGGCTGGATGGTAAGATCCTCCTATTGAGTTGCCCATTAATTGTACCGGTTTCCCAACTTAAATACAGTATAAATAGCAGAATTCAACTCGTTTACCAGAATGGATTTACCAACTTTTGTAAGATGAATACCATCACGAGAGAAAACACCTTTAACATGTAATAAACCATTCCAAACAATAACAACATGCAGATTTCTCTGATTGCATAGTTTACCGATTTCACAATTGCATTTAGTAATAAATTCACAAGAGCCAGGAGATCTATTTCCTGGCTGTGGTAGAAGGCCAACCAAGTAGATGGAAGCGGCTGGTTTAAGGCGAAGTATTTCATCTATTGCAAGAGAGAGAGAGATTATACTCGGGCTAATCATGCACATCGAGCTAAAAGCCATGATATTTGGTACACAAGTCGTTCTTAGCATGCAAATCGAACTAGCTATGGAGCCCCCTCGAGATAACCCCACCTCCTGTGCCCCCACTCACTCACTCTGAGAGGTTGATGATCACCAAATTCTTGCCGTTTATGCTAAAAAAAAGATGAATTGTGGTACACAAGTCATTGTTAGCAGTACAAATCGAACCACCTTGTAACCCCCATGAAATAACCCTCCCCCCAAGGCCCCCATAGTCCCTGCTCCCCCTCCATGCGGCTTGATCAACAAATTCTTGAAGATAGTGCTAAAAGAATGAAATTTGGTACACAAGTCAATCGTAGCAGTACAAATCGAACCAGCCAGAGAACCCTCCTGAAATAACACCCCATCAGCGTCCCCCTGCGTCCCCTCTCCGAGGCTCGACCAACAAATTCTAGCCAATCAAGGAAAAGAATGAAGTTTTGGTAAACAAGTGAGTCTTAGCTCCACAATTCCAACCTACCATTGAACATCCTAGAGGTTGGATATTTCAATCCTCTCTGCCTGTAACAGGCCCAAAGCATGTTTCCTAGCAAAGTAAAAATCGCTGCGCTCTCTGGTGGTTCAGAACGACCTATAGGCACTCCAATATGCACTCCAGTTTTCACTCCTAAGTACCCCAGTTTTACATAATAGACAGTGGTGCCGATATTTTCGTAATTCTTTTCCTTCCTTTACAAGGTCACCATAAAACTAACTGGTAAAAGTAAAAATGTAAGGAAAGTTGTGTCATGATTTACGGAAATGCTATGTTTTGCCAAAACTTCCGTGGCTACGGCTACTTTTTGTTTCATAAGAGGACCGTCAATGCACCCTAAAACCCTTTGACCCTTTGACCGTTAATGCACCGAATCTTCATTGTCCTCAATCAGTTAAAGTGACTGACCTCTTTATCCTGTACCTACCCAAGACAGCTTTCAGTTCGAAAGTAGAGGCGGTTGTCGAATTCGGCCACCAGGTAACCAGTAGATCCCCTGAGAAGTTACTACTACAGGAGGCCCTTGTTTTAAAAAAATTGTACGTATTTTTTTTTAACTGAAATGAATTCGTATGAAAATTACATAACTAAGTTTCCAAGAAAACTTGTCCAATCCACGCCTATTTCTTAAAAATACGCTAGCTTCCAGCGCTTGTAGCTCTCCTCCAGACACCCTTGCCGATCCTCCCCCCCCCCCTCCCCGAAAGATCCAGCATTCCCTGCCCGTATATTCCCGGGGAAGCCCTTCCCCGCCCAATGCGACTCTGAGTAGGATCGTGGTTAGTGTTCAGCGTAATTACTGGCGAATTAACACTCAATGGAACTCTCGCTTGGGCTAATAACAAAAACTTTGCTGAATCAAGTGGACAACGTGACATAAAATAAGTTATAATTTTCAATTTTGGGCTCATTTATGTTTGTTTTTTTAAAGTGAATAAAACATCTTCAAAAGTAACAATAATTAACATTTGCTAAATGCTTCTATTTTTTTTTTAAATACAGGATCCAGTTTCATTACATTTTTTACAGACGTTATTTTGATTTTTGGAAAACTATCTAAATGAAGCAGGTGGAAAATGAAAGTTGATTTCGTTTTACCTTACGTTGGCCACTGTTTTTATGTAGAACACAATCCACCCAAAACCAAAACTGGTAGAAAAACCCGCCTAAGTTTTCAAAAACGGTCGGCATTTAGAGGTAGTTATAACATTCAACCAGAGAGTGGCCGCCAAGGTCAATCCTATTAGCCAAGTTAATCGCACCGACTAATAGTTCTAAAGTAGAATGAACACTTGAAGAGTGATACTCGCTGTAGCAATCTTCAAGTTTTCATTTAACGTCCAAAGTATTATTGGGTGCGATTAACTTGGCTAATAGGATTGACCTTGGCGGCATTTCCCTGGTTGAATGATATCACTACCTTCAAAGGCCGACCGTTTATGGAAACTTGGCGGGTTTTTCTACCAGTTTTGGTTTTGGGTGGATATCACAGCTTTCATAGGACTGTGAACGTACATAAGGTTACACCGTCTGTTTAAGATGCTTCAATCTCATTTTTGCACACACTGGCTAACAATCGCTGATTTCGTTCGCTTCGCTCACTCAATCAGCGTATCCCCTCAGTTGTTTTGTTTATCCCTGCACCTTCCTCTTCCTTTTTCAAGATTTCGTTCACATATTTTAGTCATGCAGAAACCCCCGAAGGTCGCTGTTACTAAAATAGCAGAACGCGAAGCATTTTATTTTTGGGTTATTAACAAAAACCTCATTAGCTCGTGGATGCTCGTATTGTTGCGCCATCATCTAACGTGCATCCCTTTATTCTTACGCAATCCACGGTAACGTTAATGTTTCTTTATTTTTTCCTTCGTTACAGTTCAGTTTTTAGTTCGTCCAGGCTTTTAAAATAAATCTAAGGACCAGTCTTGATTGTTCAAGCCAGTGTTGCTTAATATCTTTGGTTGCAACTTGGAAAAGAAACGAAATTTAAATTCGCTGGTGGCCAATTTCAAAACCCTCCCACGCATTTGTCTTGACCCGTACAACCCCCCCAAACCAACAAAAGGATCACGCTCAGATCACCATGCATCCGTGTGCAAAAGTTCAGCTTCGTAGGCCTTGTCAATTTTGCGCTATAGCCATGAGCAATGATTCTATGGGATTTAATATGGGGCCAGCGTTACTAGCTAGTTACTAGTTGGTCAGTAACATAAAAATAATGCTATTGACGCATCTTTCTCTCTGTGAATGGTGGACACTCAGCCTTTAACTTTAATTTTTTTCTTTATCCCTTCACCTTCCCTTACATTTACCGCAATTTGAAAGATTTCTGTTGCATTGGGATTTATCCTCAACTTACCAAAATATGTTTTTAGTTGCTTGCAGTTAACAGACACGTGTCTGCTAGTGAGGCCACCTTTTTATCATTAACAATCCATTTTTTAACAATTGGATGTCTACAATGGGATGATCTACTGTTACTTGAGGGCGACACACTAGCGTGTGTCTAGATAACACATTAGGTTGAGACAACAACATTCTGCAATTATCATTAGCATTCGGCTGTTGAGGACATTGTAGTAGCGTAACAGTACATTCGGTGCAGGAGCAGAAAATCAAGAGCTGTTCCCACCTGACAACAATTTTCTTATGTGGCAGGTGCTTTTTAAATTAGCTTTCAGTGAGAAATTTGACCCTAATAACGATCCAAATTTTATAATTAATGGCTGGCTAGCTGGTGGTTGGCTTAAAATGGAAATTGATGGACTAGCCGAGAGTAGCAATGGTCAAAATTGTCATTTTTAAACTTTGGACTCTTCGTTGGTGTAGGGATAAACTATGAAGGGACAACCCAGTTTCGGTTTCTAATATGATTGGAGTGGAGCGAGGCCGAATGCCGAGCGAAGCTCTGCTATGACCACACTCTAATTTAATCTTGGACAGCGCATTACGCAAAAACCACAAGGACTATCCAAACCGCACTTTGCATGCAGTAGCACGGGAATCTGGACAAGGTTTATCAAAAGAAAAATCCGGAATCAGACATGGGGTTGAGAAATATCAGGGTGACAAAACGGACCAATAGCCACAGCCAAAATCCAAACAACAAGGAGACTGCGAGTCGTTTCTAATTGTTAAAGACATCCTATTGTTAAAAGATTAATTGTTGATAATAAAGAGGCGGCGTAAGGCTTCGGGCCATGGCCCTGAATAAAATCATCATTCCGGCTTCACTAACGGACAAAAGCATATTCTGTAAGGGGAGGCTGATCCCGATTACCGATTCAGAAAGACTCACGTAATTCCTTACTGACATCGGTGAAAATCGGGAACGCTAGAAAAAATCCAGATAGATCGATAATAAACCAAACTGAAGATATTTTCACTTCTCGTCGACCGATTTTAACGTTTGAATACACTATTTTGAAGGGTTTTTTTCACCAGCTTTCCAATGGTCCAAACCCCAAGCAGCTGTCTCTTATTGTTTAGAAATTACAAGGCAAATATTTAAATATTACTGGGGGATTTGGTCCTGCTACCCTAGCAGCCTTTCCCAGGTTGAATGTCATCTACTACTTTCAAAGGCCGACCCTTATTGGCTAAACAGCCAAACATCAAAGAAAGCGGAGCCTGCTCCATTATGTAGACAAAGGAAGTTACGACGGCCTTAGTTATTAAACTATTCAGTCCCACATGTGATTATTTTATTCCACTTCTACTTCATGTTGTGACCCTGTGACGAAGCACAGAAGCTAGCAGGAGAGGTCACCGTGATATTCCGGTGTTTTGAAATGTGAAGCGTCACAGTTATAGTTCTGTGTGGTGCATGAATATTGGGTGGTACGTAACTACAGAAAACAACTGGAAATTCCCTAGTCTTCATTTGACATTTTAAAATTGATTTTTAGGAATGGATTGACTAACGGCAGGTGAATAACGATTTGTGCTTGAACCTTTACGGAGAAAACATAAAAAAAAATTGCATATCACGTTTGCAGAGTAGGATATGACCATTTTAATGAAACACTTACCAGGCCAACTCGGTATGCAAGTATACGTTATCGGATCCCTATTACAAACAATTGCTGAAAAGAATAAACAATAATAAAGCATTATCTATCAGAATTAATACTACAAAGGGTAGCATAAGGGGACAATTTTAATTACAGCCTATATTTTCCTTCACATGTTTGCAATATATTTTGTGTCTGTGACATGACACCATTTTGCTATGGTCTAATTTTCGTTTGACGTGTCTCCTTGCGTTTACAATTTGCGGTCCTTTCACGGAACACCTTTATATGTTTCTACTTTTCAATTTTGCGTGCAAAACTACTCATTTCAATCGGCATACTATTGGATTACAAATTGGTCTAAGCACCATGTTTCTTCGCTGAAAGGTATACAGTACTGGACGTAGCTTGGAACAGTATATACGGTAAGGAAGGATACGTTCTTCTTTTTAAAGTTTAGCCTTCTTCCAAGACTCGTGTTTTCCAAAACTACTTCATTATGTCATATTTCGAAGATGAAAAAAAGTTCGTCTGATTGCTAAAACCACAACATACGAAATTCCTACGACAAACAAAAAATGGTTACCAGGACCTTTTACGCATTATGGAAGAATTTCTGAAACAAAGTAAGGTTACACATAAAGCAACACCAACGAACTTGCTATTAATACGTAATTTGTTCTTTTAAGGCATAGATGTATTCATTTTTTATTAAGTTTTCTTCTAACACGTTTGTTCTAGAATTCATTTACTATTAGCTCTTCATGATCTTGTTTAATTCTTGTCTAGTTGTAGATTTGTCCTTATGCCCACATTTTTTTAAAATCTGAAAGTTGTATGTCCTATTATTTGAGTTTAGACGTAATCTATGAAAGATTCTCCAAGGCTTTTGAAGATCTAATTAAATATATTGGGTTAAGTGATAGCATTTTTATTGGGAGGATAAAGTTTTATTTACCAATCGAAACCGGAAGTGGTTACGCAGGTCAGATTGCAAATAAAAGTCAGTGTGAAAAAAAGGTAAACAGTTGAACTAACGTCCTTCGCAACTCTTAAGGCTCTCTTTTTTTTGTGGGGTGGGGGGAGGAATAGGGCCAATTTAGCTAAAGTTTTTTTTTCCCATTTCATTGTTTTTGCTATTATTGATACTTGTGAGGAAAAGTTTTAATATGTTTAATTATTTTTCTCACGGGATTGATCTATTTGAAGTATGGTAAAATCCATCCTAATTAGTGAGTGGGTAGAGTGTTAGCAACACGACCAAAGCCTGCTTACCATTGATCTGTCTGTATTCGTCCGCGAGCTCCAAATCAAACAACGATGCAAAATTAGCATAAAAATTCACTCGCGCGAATTTTTTTCTTGCTAATAATTACATATATATATTTTTTTTTTTACCATGTTACACTATAGCATGTCTTATTGTTAAAACGTTTCTTGTTTAAGGATTAATGGTGTGTGTCATTTCAACATAACCAAATTTTATTAAACAGGAATGATTTCTCTTCCAAAATGGCCCTGAAAAGGACCGTATTGGTTTGGCATTTAAAAAGACCGTTTGGAGAGAGGTAGAAGAGGGGGAGGATGAACAATCTGTAACGAATGTCTTACTCCAATCCTTACTTTTAATAGCCATTAAAATGAATAGAAATTTAAAATTTTTAAAAATTTCTATCCGCTCCGCCTTTAATAGGCCCAAAGCCTGTTTCCTAGTATTATTAGCCACCGAAATAGTTTAAATGATGCTGGACGATACTACAGGCCTGTGAAGGCTACCGTCGTGTAGAATAAACCTAAACCTAACGATGCTAGAGGATTAAAATTGAAGGATTAGAGAAAATCGGTAAATACTCAAAACGCGTAAAAATATACAGACGGGATCGCTCATTTAATCAGTGTTTATTAGCCAGCTAAAAATAATTGTTTAAACGAAGCATAAACCGCTGGCATAAACCGCTGCAAGGTTAAAGTTAAAGGATAAATGAAACTTGGAACCTCGGGTAATCATTCAAAAAATAATGATAAAAACACAAAAATAAAACAGACGGGTTCGATCACTCAATCAGCGTTTATTCGCCTGCCAAAAATAACAGACCGCATGAGTCCTTTTTATATGCACCGTTTGTAACATGTAGGGATGGTGGAAGGTGGTTTGAATTAGTTTTATGAAACAGCAAGCCAGCTGGGCAGGGAATTCTGATGCGCCGTTTGCAGCATGGTGATGGGGGGGGGGGGGGAGGTTGTTTTATGAATTGCCAGCGTAGCTGGACTTCATATTCTATTTATTTTATATGAGCTGAGTCAGCAACTAGTATAGTATAGTAGTTAGAACCTACTATATACATATAGTAGTCATCTGAAATCAATGATCATCATGCACTTTTGTCACATTGAAACACTTTATGAACTTGATTGACTATTGCTTGTCAGGGCACAACGATTGCCAATTTTCAAGAATTTTCAACTGTTTCGCTGCATAGGTATTTACTCTCAGCATCGTAAAATACGCTCAGCTCTGGTTTCCGTTAACATACCAAACGCAAGTGGCCGCCATGCAACAATGCTGTTCATAATGACTTTCTTGTAATGACGTGTGACAATTGAACTTGGCGGGTTGACGACTAGCGTGGTCCTTGATATTTTTAGTCTGAAACTGATAAGTATTTAAGCCGTTTTAAATCCATAAACGATAAAATTTAAGTTAATTTTAGCATGGAACTTCTCAATATTTACTGTAGCTTAAAACTTACAAATTTTAGCGAGTTTTGGGAAACTGATTTTAGTTTTGGTATGAAACTGATAAGTTTAGGCAATTACGTTTTGCCCGAAAATACCAACAAAAGAAGATTTTAAAAATTTCATGAAAGCCAGCGTTGCAGAAGAACATTAAAACATGAATATCCCAGCTACAATTTAATTTTAATCGCCTCATTGTAGACTACATCTCTACGCCATGCATAAATACTACACGCACAACGAAGCAAATGTCGAATGTCTGTCTAACTTCGAAACTGTAAAATGATCACTAACCTGTTGAAACGAAGAAGAGAGACATCAAAAGTAGAAGAGCAAATTGAGTTCGAGATGCCATCGTTTTTCAGTGTCTTCAATTTGTTGATTCGTTAAACTAGCTGCACTGCGGTCGGTGTGAAGCAGAGCATCGTTTACGTCTGCTATTGTACGCCAGCAGGCGCGTTCATTACTAACGATTACGTCACTTCACCGTACTCCTGCGCGTGCTACCTTACCATGGGTAAACGAAAAGCGTCTGTGTATATCACGTGCCACCTTTCGACTAATAGTCGCAAACCACGTGTGCATGTGTGGAAAGAGGACAAGTAAGCGAGTTCGAAGTAAGCACGGTAATCCTTTCTGCATGGTATAATTTAAAATTGATGTGTACTATGTGCGTTTGGCGAGGATGAAATTGATCAACATTATTTATCTTAAATTTGGGTGCTACTAAAGACAAACAGTTGTATATCGGCAATACTGATTAAAATTAGTAGCTCTTTGTGAATTATACCATATGTTCCTTCAAGCTCCCTAATTAACTTTAATGCTTGTGCTTAGGCTTTTCTGAAAGTAGGTGATGTCGTCTTTCCAACGGGTTTAGTAATGATTCAATATTTTATCTATGTTCATTTGATGACTCCCTAAGGACGCAATAACTGAAAATCTGCAGATTGCTAGGCGCTTCCTGGGGGTTGCGTTCTTTCAAACAAGGCTAATTAAAATTATACCACGGCTGTGAAGTCACGCTAAGTCAACACCATGCTAAATTTCCGTAGGTTAAATCCCGTTAACCGTGAGCAGAAGTGTGCGTCATCGCAAAAAGTGTGGGTTATCAAGTTACCCCACACTTTTGCCGATAACCCCCACTTTTGCCGATAACTCAACACTTTTGACACTTCCGGATCACGCGACGGGAACGCACACACCACAACCAAAATTATACAGCGTTGAAAACCGTAACGCAATGAAAACGTACAAAAGGAATTACTTAACTTGCCGGGATACCCCAAATGAAATCCTTTACCTGCTAACGCTCACATGTCTGGCTGGCCCATTCCAAGTTTATTCCCTCCGTCTAACTCTTCTCCCCCCCCCCCAACCTAAAATGGGTTAGTACCTTCATTCCTACCGATACACCTATTAGGCTATTACCGGTGATTCGTAACAGTTCTCAAACTACGAACGCACAAAAAGAATTACTTACCTTGCATTTAACCACTATACGAAGAAACGCAACCATAAAACAAGCGGATACAGCGACTTCCTAGTATTCTGTACAGTTCCGCCACTACCTATGGCGGGGCGCACACCTCTATCACGCAATGCAACAGGTATCACTACTATATAATCTAAAAGCAATAAACCTCAGAATTGCCGGTTAAAAATGTGTTAGCCTTTAAGCTTATTTTACATTTCAGGCGCAATGGTCAGATTTTTAGGCCTAATTATTACCTGCAACTTTAATTTCGTAAGTAGCAGCTAACAGAGATTTGGATTGTATAGTACGTCAATTCATTTTTGTAACACGGTGCGCCTCCGGGCACGCAGTTACAGTGTTACAACGTAAAAAAAAAAAAACTTAAGGATTCCATTAAAAACACACGTTAGTTTCATTTGAAAAAAGAACGCTTGGAGAAATTCACTTCAGCTTGGCGACGAAAGTGGCATTTATGCTAGCGGTGGGAATCCTGAATATGAAACTTGAAATCGTCTATAAAGGCGAAGCGGTATATATAAAACGAAATTACAGAGCAGACGACGTGTTTTTACCAAAGCACAAAACAATAATATGATGAAAGTGGCATTTTACGCTAGCGATGGGAATTCTAAATATGAAACTTGAAATCGTCCTATCAAGGCGAAGTGGTATACATAAAACGAAATTATAGAGCAAATGACATATTTTTACCAAAGCATGCCTGCATCGTATAGTTTAAAGATTCTCGTTGCCACGGTAACGTAAAGTCTCGAAATCGAAGCCGTGTTGCTTGAAGGATTAGGGCTAATTCTCGAACTTGTTAGCTGCTACTTACGAAACTAAATAGCCAGGGAAAAATTAGGCCTAAACGCTAAAAATTAGGCCTAAAACTTAAAACTACGCATAAAAGCTAACAAATTTTATCCTAGAATTGTGAAGGGCATTACTTTAGATTACTATAATGGTGATAGCTGTTGCAGTGCGTAATAAAGGTGTGTGTTGCACGTTTTCGTTGGTTAGAGTGTCAAGTTATATACCAGCGGCAGCATTGTGAACCTTTTGAAATTTGATTATTGTTAACAAATACCCTAATGATGATTGATTGCCTTGCAGTTGAATGCGTAATTATTATTTTTTTTAATATTGAGACACACGCTAGCGTGTCGTGCCAAGTTAGGCAACAATCATCACAACAAACATCGCATCAATTCAATAGTCGAGGTTGTAAACCATTGTAGCACGACGCCATAGCGTCAGTGTCTAATATCCTGAAGCAGAGTTGGGCACATTTCAGGTACTTGGATAAAAATAATAATGCGGTACAAAAGCTTAAATTGTGTTAAAATCGAGAGCAATGACTCACCTGAGAAAAATTCAGTCGTGTAGGAAAGCCAGCTAAACAGCTTTCAATGCAAAATCTGACCGTCAATAACGTTGCAAATGTGTAACTATATAGCTACTAGCTAGAGCTAGCTACGTCTAGTCCGCTCATTCCAATGTTAATTTCCATCGGGTGATTATTCATCGACACCGAGATAACGGGAAGGCTTCCAGCTATGAAATTGGACGAATGGCTGCAGTACGATACGAACTGCGTACCTTTTATGGTTTGGAGCCTAGGAGTGTAACGGGGATGGTGCGTAAGTACGAAAATAATGTTAGAACCGTTGTTAGTATTGTCGGCATCGTCTCTCATTGGACGCCCAAAGTTCGGACAGTGACAACGTGTATACTGACGTGCGTGCCTAGACACGTGTACCATGATAAATATAAACAATGTTGCCCAAGAAATTGTATTTACGTCCAATTCACGAAAAATAAACCAACTGTAAAAACAAAGCAACCTAATCAAAGCCAAAAATTAGTAAAGAGGCCACCAAATTGAGAGTGGTTCGGCCCTTCAAAGGTGTGATATCAAGACACCAAAACTAACAAAATCAGCATATTACAACAAAATTAAAACTAAACCAAAAACCTATAAAGAGGTGACTAAGTTGAGAATGGTTCGGTCTCTAGGCGAAAGGTAGCAGCAAAGTGTTGAAAACCAATTTCTTTTTGACGTGCCACTTTATTACACATCTGCGCGGTAGTGGAGTTGAGTCTAATACACCAAACTGTGGTCCGTATCATATCAAAAGCCAAAACTGGTAAAAGGGCCGCTAAGTTCCGAATGGGTCGACCCTTCAAAGGAGTCATATCAACACACCAAAACATTCGCCAACTTAATCGCACCGAATAATACTTTGGACGTTAAATGAAAAGTTGAACATTGCTACCCAAAGTAGCAATGTTCTAGTTTTCATTTAACCTTCAAACTATAAAGCGGTGCGATTAACTTATAGCAAATGTTTTGGTGTGTTGATATCACTCCGTTGAAGGACCGAACCATTCGGAAATTGGCGGCCCCGTTTACCAGTTTTGGTTTTTGATATGATACGGACTACACTTTGCAGAGCAGTTGCTGTAAACAAAGTAACAATTTGGCGGCGGCGGCAGCGACTCGAACAGCAGTGGGTATGCGCTGTTTTATTTTTAGTCGGCGGCGATGGCATTGAGCTGTGAAAAGAGGCTACAAATAGCTAAACCGAAACTAAATGCTGGAGCAAACGAAAGCCTGATAAAATTAAAAAAAATATGATATGTAGCTTGTATACTTGAAAAAAAAGCTAAAATAAGAAGTCCAGCAAAGAGCAGCAGAACGTCACACAAAGAGGCAAAGAGCCCAATGTAGCCGAGTGAGTATTGCACCTAGATTTTCTAAGAGCATTAACAAATTATTACAATAAAAACTAAATATAAGTTTGAAATGAAGATCTGTTCACTCCGCCCACAATAGGCCCAAAGCCTGTTTCCTATAATAAAGATCGCTGTTGTAGTGCGTGATAATAATAATAATAATAATAATAGCAGGTATAATAGCACAATAATGATAGAGGTGTATGACTCAATATTTTTGTTGGCGGCGGTGTCAAGTCTCTATGCCAAGAGCAATATTGTGAACTTTTTGAATCTTCTGATTATTGTTACAAACTATCGTACTGATGATGTAAGAATTATTGTTAGTGGCAACTCAAACAGCAGCTTTTAAGATTAGCATTAAGGTAGGGTTAGTCTTTAGAAGGAGTGTATAGCTTTGCGGCTTGTAGGCTCCAGTAAGATTGAATAAATAAATAAATAACAGCAGTGGCTATACGTGCTGTTTTATTTTATACCCGGCGGCAATGGCCCACAATCCTACATCTTTAGTGTGGGCTGTGAAAAGAGGCCACAAATAACTAAACAGAAACTAAATGCTGTAACAAACGAAAGCTTGTTAATATAAATTTGACACGTAGCATACGCTTATATTTAAAAAAAAAAAAGCTAAAATAAGAAAAAGGCCAGCAAAGAGCAGCAGTACGTCATAACAAAATGCAAAGAGCCTAATTTAGCCCAGTGAGTGTTGCACCCAGATTTTTAAGGAGCATTAGCAAACGTGGTATCGTCATTAAAATAAAAACTAAATATAAGACTGAAATGAAGGTCTGTTCGCTCGGCCTACAATAGGTCCAAACCCTGTTTCCTATAGTTCTAAAATTCGATATTTTTTCCTAAAGGCGAACAGCTAAAAAATGAAATAGCTCTAATGAGGTAGAAAGGGAGTCATCAATTTGCAAAGATGCCGAAGCTTGAATACATTATCCCTTTACATATTATCCCTTTGTATATCATTAAGTACTGAATCGGGAGTGCAGATTTATTGGAAACTGTACGTCCTAAACGAAGGTAGCACGAAATAATGATAGGTTTCGTTCAGCTGTTACGGATTCTGTCGGGCTATTAAAATTCTAAAGGACATGAAACGACGAAGCTAATTGCAAGCCTACAGAAGACTTTTTTTTTACTGCAACGGTGTAGGTCGTTACGGTACATGACTTAACCTTAAACCACGATTTAATTAATTCAATTACAAGATGAAAATTGCCAAAGAGGCTGCTAACGAAACCAGTAACACGCCACCGTCTTAACATCTGGGAGCTGCAGTGAAACTCAATTTGCATCTGTCGAGACAAAAAAAATTCCGTATTAACCGGCCGGAAATCGAACCCGTGGTCTTTTGATTACATGTTCGTCGTTATCTAAGTAATGTCGTGGTAGCTCATGACAACGGTGCCCGCGGTTTTTTTTTTTGTTTGTTTTGAAGAGCAGCTTTCATCCTCCTCCCAGCCAGAAGAACGTGACTAATAGTTATTTTCTTCTGGGTGGGGGGGGGGAGGGGGAGGAGATTTTGTCCAAAGTTTGTTCTTAGTCTTCAAATTCGGAAAATCACTCCCTTTTATGATCGCTAAATTGAAATTTTCTGTGGCTGCCAGAGCAGTGAATACCACAGTTCTTTTTGGGGGGCACTCTTCACAGTGCTTGCCGTGTGGAGGAGTGGGGGCAGGGCGGGGGTCCCTGGCTTAGACGTAAAAATAATCAGCTTGTAATCGATATATTTTGGTTCGATTATAGGCCAGATGTTAACACGTGACATTGTTTCGTGTGCATCGCACTCATCGCTTCTGCTACAGTAAGCATATTTACTTCTCAAATTGCGAAAGTAAATGCACATAGCAATTTATACCTTATTCATACAACAGGCATTTACTTTGTGTGTTTATAAGTTAAATTAATCATTGTCCCGAAAGTAATGCAACGAAGACGAATACGCAACAATACAGAGAAGTTTTGTCGCTATCTATGTGAGTCTACTAGGGTATGTCATGTTTTTATAAAACAGGACTGCTTATCTAAGGCTTCCCGCCAATTTTAACGTGTTAAACGCAACAATGATCTACCTTGTTGTTCTTGTTAGGACGTTACGTCTGTCAAGACTACCTTCCATTTTACAGAATGACTCTCTCCATTAATTTTATCTAGTACGTTATGCGTGCAAAAAAATAACAAAAAAGCAAGCGATAAGTTACGGCCATAAGCCATCTAACTTATAGGCAGCGAAAAATAACATTGTTTCTCATAAGCGGCCACGTCAATAATTACGGGCCACGTCACCATCTTTTTTATTGTTAAATAACTAAATAAAAAAAATTAAAAATTCCGCACGCGTCCTAACATCATCCTGGTGTAAACATCAACAATAATTTAAAAAATATCGTTCATGTTGTAGGCCTGGTATGTTACTTGGGCTGCAAATATCTAGATCCCATTGTTCGAGAGGCCTTGAAGCTTTAGCGAAAGTATTTCTTGGATGCAGTTTCTTTCTGGTCTTAGCAAATACGCATACATTACAAAAATTCTGTACCTTCCCAGTTAGTTTGGGCCCCATTACCAGACCAGAGTTAAAAAGACGGCGAATGAGGTCATGAGAAATGTGTCCATAACGCCGATGCATCATATTAACGTCGCACACTGCGGCGTTAACCTCCATGGGCAAATAACTTGCAATATCATCAACAAGCTCACCATAGGATTCAAACAGGTTATTTCTTGGCAAAAATTATACATATACACATTTTGCAGGTTGCGCAATTTTAACAAAAACTTTTACCTTTTTATCACACGCTGTGTAACCCTCATTACAGATTGCACCGGCGACACGAAATTATACCTTGCCGACGGGACTTAAGTTATTTCATGTAGAACCAATGGTGAAGAAAAGTAACGCCCAAACCTATTTTTTGATCTTATAGATACTGACCCAATTTTATATCCTGTTACATCTGCGCCACATATCGCAAGACATAAATGTACCTGTTGGCAAGTATCTAGATTAACATTACTAGGTTTGACATTCAGTACATTACTATTTGCACCCGTGTCGAAACGGAATAGTGTGTTATTGGGGACTGAGATCGGCTCTACCTCGTCAGTAAAACTACAAGCATGTTTACTTCTTTCATTTGAAGTGCCTTAAGACCTCTGATCACTAGTATTACCTTCACTTGATGCATAATCCCTTCCTCTGCCCCGTGCTTGCCAATTGCAGTCGGGTGCCACAAAATTGTGTTCTCCCACCCGCATATTTAGTAGGGCCTGCAGCATTGTTGCCACATAGTTGGCGTCCGTGTCCATATCCATAACACTGGATGTACCTATTGCCACCATAATGCACCCGAGGAATAACGTTACATTCCGAGAACCAATGATCGGTTTTCCCACAAGTCTGACATGCAGTGCTTATTGCTTTTGCCGATTCTGAATGACTAGTTTGGGGCTATGCCTGATAGTTTTCGGTGATATGATTTGGTGACACTATGGGGCTGTACATAGGCTGCATGACATAATTAATGGGAACTAGAGTGTACTTCATACACTGATTATACCCCACCGTGAGAAAACCTGACTGGCATTGGTCTATTAGCAATTGCCTATCTGTTAACGTATTTTGTAAGCTTTCAATTGTTAAGCTTGTTAGTGATACAAATATTCTTTCCTTACCTCAAAAGCTGGATGCTCCAACCCATCTAATATTGCTAAACAAACTTCATACTCCGTGATCACTTTCCCAGCAGAGACACACCCCTGGCTTAGACCTATCATACGAGTTATGTAAGAAGGCAGCGTTTCATTTGGGAATATATTAGCTCTACTGAATTGCCGGTACAGAAATTCCTTATAATTTGCGTGATGTTGTCCATATTGGTTAAGGAGGATATCCCAGATTGCCTTAGCATCAGTCACTCCCTGATATTACTATAAAAATGCTGGAGAAATCGTTTGAAAAAAAACAAATAATCACCGGTTTTTGTTTTATAGCCGATGGATCAGTTGCTGCAGGGGGAGGGTTATCTAGCACTTCATCCCACCCGTATTTTACTTTAAAACCTTGCTTTTTGGTTTGCTCAAGTTTGGTAGTTGGTTTCAATTAAAAGTTCTACCCCTTTATAAGACTGTACTAGGGCCGCCAGAGGCACGTGCGGCGCAACCATCGTATAAGGGTACGGATAAGAGTAAGTCATAATAACTGACTTAAACACTGAAACACTTAAATCTAACGCAGACGAAACTCACTCCGAACCATTACGCAAAGCCAGGATGTAAAAATAAAATAAATAAGCACCCCCTCGTAACTCAGAACAAGGTAGCCACCACAAAACATTCATAAAGTACAACTTTTCGTTTCTTTAATCCAATAACGCAAGAAACAGCAACAAGTTAGGTTAGACCCTAACTTCAAAACCAAAAAAAAAAAAAAAAACAATCATTGCGGTTGAACACTTACCGTCAGTGAAACACCATCTCAACGTTAACGTTAGGCTAGGCCCTAACATAATTGCCTGGAAACATGCCACACACACTCACTAGGGTTAATCCACTTAAATATAAAACTGTAAATGGAAACAGGATACAGCAAAAGGACACACGTAGACTCTTCCTGATCAACGTACCGCCGGCACTTGAAGGGGGCAGTATTTTTACTTTTTCGTGATGCAATTTCAGTCTTGACAATCGGTGACGGTCTTACAGTTCGTTTCGCAGCAGACAAATTTTTCTTCACGTCAACGTTGCAACAGGAGGGTGACATGGGTCAAGGACCACGCTGATGGATACAAAACATAACCATCTCGGATGAACTTGCAGCCGACACAGCTCTTCAAACTCACAGAACGTTCATGCCGATTTGAAACAACTTTGGCGTTGATTCTCGACACTTCTTCATTAAAAATTTTTACCCGGTACCATTACTACTACCAAAACATGTGGGATAAAGGCAATGTTAAACGTATGTAGGTGTCACAGGCGAAGATCAAACAGTGTTTTGCCAAATCTAAGAACGACGATATTTTCTAGTGTTAGATTATTAAAACCTTTCTCGTGTATCGCGGTGATATGCACCAAAGGTCTATGTGGATCATACAGGCAAATGACGGAAGTACGAGTGTCTATAAACGGCAAGGAGGTCTTTATTTGTCTACTCGGGGCATGGCATTACAAAAGACAGGGGTTTCACTAAATCGTGTTGAAGGTTCACTGATGGACATAACAGGGCTGGTAAACCTCTACAAACGATCGACTTGGGAATTACGTAGCTACACTAACAGTGAGAGCTTGGTTCCACATCAAATGTTCAACCATCCCTATCGTCTTAAGAAGCCGAAAGAGGGTAGAAAAAAGAACATGTCGTGCAACAGCCGATAGCTCACGTGTTCACAAACAGAGTACACACGCACATTAACAAAGCTACGTGATACTTAATTGACTCATGTTAAGCATGCAACAGCATGACCCACTGTATTTGTTTCATATTAGCTGTTAATACGCAACGGTATGCACTGCCGCGCCATTCTTTTACAAATGTGGGGCGTCAGTTTCTCACACTATTTACGTCAATTTTAGACTGTTTTTGACATTTAAATATGCTAAAGTGATAGTCTCAGTTACCGAGGGTACTTGGCTGTTCGTTAGGGCTGTTCGTTAGAAGCCCTGTACTAGGTTTGAATCTGTAATTGGCCTCTCCCTTCACCTATTTTCCCACTCCCCCCGATCGCTCCTCCCTACTGCTTTCAGTTTTGTACTGAATCCTTGAATTTTCTTGTGCCTGTTTCTTGTACTGCTGACCGGTGTAGCCTAGTGGTGTTTAGTGTTGCATTTTGGTGTGGGGGATTGATGATTATTAGGCTAGTATGCCTCGTGTGCCACATAGGGGCTTAGCTGTGTCATATAAGGGTAGCCCTATTAGACACAGAATTTTGGATAGCACTGGTAAGACAGTGCTGCATCCTGCTTGTCGGTTCATGCCCCGGTTGCCCCGGAGAGAACTGCGGGTGGTACGGCAACGCCTTCTACGAGTTCAGGGTCAGGAGTAGTTCATGTTGCTGTTGGAATTGAGCCAATAGAAACAGAATCTAGTGCAGATGAGACCGTTCCTATCATTGAGGAGGTGTCACCAGTCGAAGCGCTGCCTATAGGGTCGTCGGCGGAGGCGGTTGGGTTATTGTGTACACAAATGGTTGAGGACAAACAGCACCGGAACAGACTCATTGCTCTGTTAGAGAGGAACACTGGGCACAGGGAAGCTCATTATTCCTCTCGCATTGACTTGAGGGCATCAATCGACGCCATTATGCGTTTTGCAAGTAAGCCAGGGGAAGATGTTTTTCATATTCTTAATTATGGTGGAAAATTTTAGGAAAAGTGACCCAGAGATTACAGATTACATGCTTATTTCAGCTGCCGCCAGTCAGTTTGAGGGGCAACTAAATTTGTGGCTAATTCCCCAGTGTTGTCAGAGGCTCGTATTTTTGATGAGTTTAAGAATGAGTTGATACAGAGGTAACGGGGTGGCGATGAGAGTGTTTTGAGAGCTGAATTTTCCAGGGCAATAAAGGGGGCCGAGGAGACAGTAGAACAATTTGCGGATAGGCTTGAGTTATTATCAGCTAGTCTATGGCGAATTAATGTGCACGATTCTGCTGTCATGAAGCAAATTAAAATTATATCAAAGGACGAGAGCTTAACGGGCAGCATTTTTGCAGGGTGTGCCGCGAGAGATAGGGTCATGTTTATCAGCTGTAGAGCCTAAAGCTTTCCACAAGATGCTTGCTAAGGCCATTAGCAGGCAAGCAATTTTAACGGCAAGGGAAAATGTACATAGGGTTTTCCTACAGGGGCAGAATGGAGGTTCCTTGCTTTCTTCTATGGTTGGGTTTGATCCACCATCTGGTAGGTAAATACAGTTTAGAATCGATTTGAGAAGGCTAAAGTTGCAAGCACGAAGGTGCAAACGAGGAAGCGTAGAGCTTGTTTCCGTTGCAAAAGAGTGGGACATCTCAGGTCATCATGTTTGAAGCGTAAGGAAAACTTTCTTAGGAATGGGAGACAGTGGCGTCCTAGGCAGGGAGATTGGAACCAAAACTCTAGAAATGCTTCTAGGGGAGGTTATGGTTCTGCCAATGGGTCCCGAGAAAATGGGTCTTACGGTAATAATCAATATTACAGACGTAAAAAGGCAGTGGTGGCAACAATAACAACGGCACTAACCAACATTATAATCGCAATGATTATCAGACACTAACGGATAAAATATATGTATATTGTACTAGTCAACAGTATGCAACCAAGTTAATTTGAAACAGTGAAGTAGTTTTTGTTTTGGTGTGTTGATATCACGCCTTTGAAGGGCCGAACCATTCGGAACTTGGCGGCGCCTTTTACCAGTTTTGGTTTTTGATAATTATGATATCAGTCATTTTTTTTTTAATTGTGTATTAGACTCAACTCCACCCGTGCAGATGTGTAATAAAGTGGCACGTAAACAAGAAATTGGTTTTCAACACTTTCCTACTACCTTTTGCCTACGGGCTGAACCATTCTCAATCTCGTTACCTCTTTATAGGTTTTGGGGTTGGTTTTAATTTTGTGGTAATTTGTTTTATTTCGTTGGTTTTGGTGTGTTGATATCACTCCTTTGAAGGGTCGAACCACTCTCAACTTGGTGGCCTCTTCACCAGTTTTTGGCTTTGTTTATTTTACTATGATTTTACAGATGGTTATTTTTCGTGAATTGGACGTGAATACAATTTCTTTGGCAACGTTGTTTAAATTTATCGTGCCACACTAGTGTGTGTCTAGTCACGCACGTCAGTATACAAGTTGTCATTGTACGAACTTTGGTCGTCCAATGAGTGACGATGCCGACAATACTAACAATAGTTATAACAATATTTTCGTACTTACGTGCCATCCCATGCCATCCCCATTACACCCCTAGGCTCCAAACCATAAACGGTACGCAGTTCGTATCGTACTGCAGCCATTCGTTCAATTTCATAGCTCGAAGCCTTCCCGTTATCTTGGTATCGATGAATAATCACCCTATGGAAATTAACATGGGGATGAGCGGACTAGAATTAGCTAGCTAGCTAGTTACACATTTGCAGAGAAGTGAAGTAGAGGGCAACAGCACTAGGCTAGATTTTAACCCTTTTATAGTTCCAATTCCCCTCAAAGGATGGCAGTAGTCTATGGCTAAATATGACCTCTAGTGCTTGAATTGCTCACTTGAGGGCAGTGATATACGGACATTTTAAGTCTTTCACCTGGGCTAGTATTTAAGCTGTGAGTTCTTTGTCTGTGGGCTGATTGTGGACTGTAGGATGCTGTTCTCTGGAGTTCTGTTTGTTTGCGGGTGCTCTCTGGCAGATGTCTGTTTCCTGGATGAATACAAGACTTGCTTATTTTCTGTGAGGATTGTGTTTTTATTACACTTTGGAGTGAGGCTAACTATCTGAAGAAACTGTGCTGATATATCTGGACTTTACTAAGTTAAGTACAATATATTTTGGTTGCATACTGTAGGCTACTGTTGTATTTTAATATTTGGTCAGCAGTGTAGGAATATAATATAGGGATTGTGATTATTAATTATTGTTGCTACAATAATCAGACTACTGTTCTAATAAGTAATTGATTTGAGTGTTACTTAATTAAGAGATCGTGGTTGTAGCTTAGGCTACATTCTTGTTCTAAATAAATTCTTGCTTGATTACATTCTTGTTAGTGCTAGCCTTGTTAAAATGCCTAGCTCAGGCTTTGTGAATAAAACATTGATCAGTTATTGTCTCACTTAGGTTTTTGGTTTCAGAGTTATCAAACCCTAAGGATAACTTTGTTACAGCATGGCCTTTGAAAAAAACGGAACGAAATTTGGTATGTTAGTTTAGGAATTGTGGAAATTTTAAGCAGCATTATGTTTTGATGAACGAGTAGGCTTTCCTGCCAAACAGTTTTGTCAGGGTCTTTAGATACGCCACGCGTTGGTAGGTAATGGCGTTGGCAAATTGGCAAAATTCAGTCTCCATGGTCAACTAGGTAACAAAATCAGAAATGTTAACCTAAGGGGGTACGAACAACTTAATTTCATTTTCTAGCTGACGACGGTGACTCTAAATTGTGCCAGTTGCATGGTATGCTGTAATTTGCAGCATCGTTCTGTCTGTCTGTACGTGTACCTAAAGACGGACAAAAAATATTGAAGGTATTATGAATCTGTAACGTGTTGAGTCATCAGTATGACAGTTGCTCTGTTTGTTTCCAAGGGAGCATTCTCAAATTACGTAAGTTTTTTCTAGCAATTAGTATCCGCTCCCCACCCTACCCCCCGCTCCACTTCGGTCCCTCTTTGTAACACTGAACACCAGTGTAACACTAGGTATAAACCCTTAACCTGAAAATACGTCAATGTTCGTACCCTCCACCTCCCCTGCCGCAACATATTCGTTTTTATACACTGTACTTATACCAAGGGATGTAAATTCTATTGTGGAAATTATTTGTCTGACTTCTGTTTGCAACTTGAAATTTTTATCTTTTCAAGTTATAAATCGAAGTGAAACAATTTAGAAGTGAAATAATTCAGCTAATTGAATTTAGCAAAGAAATTTAGAAAAAAAGTAAGGGGAAAAATACTTTATTCAAAATAAGTGTGTTACGTAACAATTCGTCGTATTTCCTTCTCCCCCACCATATCAGATGGTAACACATTTGCTCAATTCTCTCTCCCCTCTCCATGCTTTAAATAATTTGTTAACGCTTCCCAGTATGCTTCTTGTACTTTAAGGTCGACTGGACTTTATTTCACACTGGCTGTTTAGCAGGAAAGCCACTCGGTTTGCACAGCAAACTGACGCTTGTAATTTCCATAATTCCTAAACTAACATTCCGAATTTCGTTCCGTTTTTTTTTTCAATGGCCATGCCTTGCCAATGTCTACAAGTTTCTAATTTAAACTGGGGTTCTACGAAGCATGGTTAAAAAGTTAGCATCATGATGACCTTGAAAATATGCATCAAGGTCAGTGATTGACACATGGTTAGTTGGCCTCCCCCCCCCCCTCCCCCGTTCACCCGCATACCATGCAAAGTTTCATTGCCCTATATAGCATTAACCATCTGTGATTGCCAGGGGTGGCCCTTCCTTTCTGCCCCACCCTGTATATTAGGAAGTGATGCACTATGGGAATGATGTATAAGCAAGCACTTACAGAGAGGCTAGATGCAAGATGTACCGTGTCTAGAACTAGACACTACAATGGTCGCCCATTTTAACTCTCCTTGGCTTGGAAGCATCCGACAAATATCGTAATAGAGAAGACGTTTGGTGTTAAATAAGCTACGTGGTCTATTAGGAATTTAGTGCAATTTTGGCTAACTTACTCAAAATTACACTAAATCCCTAATAGACCACGTAGCTTAATTGATACCAAACGACTTTCTATTTCTCTCATTTCCCCAGTCCATGGCTCGAGTAGCAACTAGGGTAATGGTTAGCGGCCGGTTAAGTCGTGTTTAAAGCCAAGCCTGTCTGCTCCTATCTAGCTAGCACCACTGACTACAGTTACACAAGACAATAAGTAATGCCCTTTTGTTACTAGAAAGACCACAATAATAAAGAGTTGGCTCGGGTGACCAGGTCTAAGCTGACATGGAATTTCGGGTTTGACTTAGCGACACAGTCATTAAAACTGATGACCCAGTCACCCGAGTTACCAAAACAAAAGCCACATTTACCATAAAAGACGTGTGTGTATTTGCAAGTATTGAAATTTATTACCAGACGTCAGTCTCACAAGGAAGTACCACTTTTGGCAATGAATAACGCTTTTATACGAGAAAATCCTGGATAAAAGTGTCGAAGGATAAAAAGTAAATAAAATAAATAAAGGCTAAATAACAGTAATTAAAGGTTTTTGTAGAGTAAGTAATGGATAAATGAAGAGTAAATACTGCATAAATAAATAAGTAACTCAAGATGGAAATAAATAAAGGCAAAGGATAAAGAAAAACATAGAAAAAAAGATTAAATTAACAAATAATGAAGATAGAATGTAGAAACCAATATATAAATAAAAGAGTAAATAAAGGGTAAATAGAAGTAACAAATCATAAATAATGGTAAATAATGATAAAAAGGGGTACCTAAAGTGTAAATAAGTACAAAGTGGTAAAGTTATTCAACAAAGTTATTCAACGGTAAATTGGGCACCAATGTTCCCCACTCAACTTCTTTTCTTCAAAAACTTAACAAAGCCGTTCGTTCTGTTAGTGCTCTGTTAATTCAAACTGTTAGCGTTGTAGATTTTTTTTTAAATATATACACAAACTGGCCGCACACTGTGTCATGCAGTAGGCTGGGTCAACCAATTTTCAGTTACCTGAGCCACAGGGTCATAATAAAAGTTATTCAATCCAACTCTGCGTGAATCGGCAACAACCTGGTATAGAAGACGGTAGATTGAACCTGAAAAAGTCCTGTGAAAGTTGTGACAGTTGGGAAGTCTCTTTTCCTAGTATAGATTCGTAATCACGTTACCAAAATTGCATGACTATCATATCTACATTAACCCAGTAGACATTCTGCCAGTGAAAGTGTAGATGAATGGCAAGCGTGAGGTGACTACGCAAGAAAAAGACTTACTAAGAGGTCAATAATTTCTTTAATAATAAAAAAAAAGGTTATCTATATTATTTTAGATCCTGGTTGGCCATTCGCGCGGATTTTCGGAAAATGGATTGATCATGCCTGGTAAAATTTCTCTTCGAACAGACGAACCAATATGGCTACCGTATCGCTCGCTTCATAGTTTTCCCAACGTGAAAAACCCTTGAATTTACAGGCTACGAAGATTGTTTGGAATGTCTTCAAAAACATCAAGGCTCTGTACTCAACACTGATGCTGATACAACTAATTCAAGAGGCCGGCATTGCCACTGGACACTCTCAGAGAACAGTAAGACGTATTTTGTCAGTAGTAAAAGCCGTACTACAGCCAAAGTTAGGGTTAGCCGCCGCAGACATTATGTAAACCAGCCGCTCAATGCGTGTACAAGGTTCCAGTCTCTACCGACGTTAGTGCATACGCGTGACAGGCGATTGAAAACGATCATCAAATACAGCTTTTCGAGTGGCCAACCAGAACCTAAAATACTATAAGCCTGGCCATAGCGTGAAGCAAGAAACCCCGTGTCGTAGCACAGTTGGTAGCTAACCTGGCTGATAAACGGTATATCCCGAGTTCGAGTCCCAAGACAAGTAAGATGTAGTTTTTCTCAGTTTTGTTTATTGAGTTTTTATTAAGTTCAGTCCCAGCTGCGCTTAACTACTAGTAGCCTTCAAAAATTCGGGGCTCTTCCCGCCATTCTGTACAACACTTCTCGTTCTTACGAAATAAGTCAACTACTAGGTTTTGACTTATTTCGTAAGAACGATAAGCCTTGTACAGAATGGCAGGAAGAGTCCCTAATTCTGTGAATTTTTGAAGGCTACTACAAAAGTTCACCTGCGTTAAGCCACCTAAAAAATAAGAAAGTTAGTTTCTCGGGCCTTTTTCTTAAGAAATCTATGCTGGCGGGCGTAACTTTTTTTATTTTTAAAATATTTTTCGACCTTATTTTGCTCTTCCACCCTGTTTTAAGGAATTAATTTTTATTTTGCGTAAAAGAAAGATCATTATCTCATAATTCTGCTTATCACGTGTCCATCAAATTATTCAGTGACCAGAATGGTAATTTAAGATGTTCATGCCTCATTAACGCTCATGCCTCATCGTTTCTTTTTATTTCTATTTCTCATAAAAAAAATCGATGCGGCGGCGTCTGACTACCAACCATTTTTATTTTTTCAATGGCCTTACACGGAATTTTTAAAAGGGTTGATTTACAACGGAAAACAGCAGCTGAATCAGCAAATCAGTTGGTGACCTTGGAGATGTGATGTTGGTTCGAGTGTAGGCATCGATCGAAGTTTCGTTTTCACTTTACAGGCTATGATTTAAAAGCTGGAGATAACCACGTGACATTTCAAATCAGAGTTTGTTACTCATTGTTCCTAGTTTATATATTCCTGATTTTGTACATCACGTGAGTTATTGCAATTATTTTCTTAAGTTTTACCTCATCGCTTACAGAAATTATTATCGACGTGCAAGATGCAAAGAGTGACGAACGCTTTTATGTCCAATCCTTTATTTCTGTCTATTACAATTAGAAAAATAAATTCCATTTTTCTTTTACTGAGAAAAAAAAACCACCTTTTGAAATATGTTCCTTTTGTCCACAGTTGAAATTCCATGGTTTCGTTTTCGTTGAAATGGTGGATTGCATTAAACCGGCCAACCAGTGGTCTAACTACTTGTCTCCCCCAACCAGTCACTTGACAACATACCACAATGCTTGAATGCGCTAAAATAAACTTTCAAAGAAACAAAGCTGATTGCTTAATTGATATTTTTAGCCCCTCACATACAAAATTCCTTGGTGCATCATATATTTTTTTTGTAATTGCTGTTTTTTTTTTAGTGGGGCTCCCTAAATTATTGGTCAACGGGTCCATGATGTCCTATTTGCCCCACTGTGGCCAACTGAAAATAAAAATACCCATTATATTAGTAAAAAGACTTTTCCACGATTTTTATTTCATTTTTCCCCGTACGAAATGTACTATCAAATCGCAAACAGTATTTTTATTTTTAATATTAAGCTTCTTATTTTTCCAGTTTTTAAGTTATTAATTTGCTTAATGTTATTAATTACATTAGTAATTAACTAGCTGGTTGTTTATTAGGTAATTTGTAAATGTTTTAAACACTGTCTTGTACTTCTCGTTGCATTTCGTTAAATTAAATTGATTAAAAAAGGTTACAGATCGGTTTTCAACGTTTTAGAGAATAAAAAAAATAAGAACAATAAAAATACAGCTGCCGTGTTTATTTACGTATTTTTTTACTCTATTTTCCATTAGTATCGAACGTGTCTGACTCTAGAATCTAAACAAGCAAACACATAACACAAATCAACAACAAATAATAATACTTATTGTGTTACGTGTGTGTATTAATTATTTTGAGGCAACGATAAATATTTTTCGATGCTCTAAGTAGTCAATAAGTAGGATGAAAATTAAAATGATAATAACACAACAACTTACGCCTTTATGCTTACAGTGTTCACCTGAGGAGTGGCTGTCACTTTCAATAGTTTATTCACGAAAGTCAATCCCTGTAGCTGAGGACGAAGCTTTTGTTTACGGGCCATAAGACTTCTTTTACGTTAATAATCAACAAATGAGTAAAATTTAGTACAGTAATTAATCAGTGTCAGAACTTATTGCTCTCTGCTACAAATAAACAGGAGAACCTGTTAACTTTCGTCGTAGGATATAAGTTAAATTGTAAGACAGACATGTCGATCGTGGTGACGGGAGTTTATTTTAGAGGGTGTGCTGTTCGTTCCCATAGGCCAAAGAAAAGATCTCTGACCTAGCCTAGCTACTAAAGTCGTTAAAGCGAACGGATTTTACAGAGGTCTGTGTGGGTAAGTAATTCTCGTCTTTTCTGGTAGAATAGAAATAAACGTATGGCAACACCATCTACCAGTCCCTTAAGTGCTTTAAGGTGCAGTAGTTAAGAGGCGGTGATGGTGTCCGGGAAGATGAAAACCGGAAGAGGAGCAAGTGCTAGTCAAGGATGGATGACCAGCAGAAGAAGGACGAAGACCAAGGAAATCCACAAGTCCATGGTGTAACACTGCGGCGAAGACGAAGGAGTCACTAAGAACGGGAAGAGCGACCATGTACCGTGGCGGTTAGAGAAGAAGAAAGATGAAGCATGGTCCTGCTCCGGCGCTTTTATAGGAGGAGTGCATTGCGCATGCGCACTGAGACTACCGAGCTGGAAGGATTAGGCCTAGAACTTCTTCTCCAGTGAGTTCCGTTCGAGGAAGGAATGCTAAAATTACTGGTAGTAGGCATTTTTCGTCATAAAGAGAATATATTTCGTAAGTCATGAAATAAGCAAACGCCCACAAATTTGTAATTGGCTAGTCGTGCGGTAGAGAATTAGATATGGTTCACTGTCCGACTGAGTGAGGCACCCACGAAGAATATACAAATAATATACACAATACACGAACTTATATTCGCAATGCAGCCTGTTTCAACTGTATATTATATTATACTGTAATATTACATGAAATGCTTCTTGAAATTAATTCATTATTATATATTTTTAAATCTCTTTGGATATGGTTAATCAAATTGCCTATTGTGATCATCCAAAATATTTATGTAAAATATGAAAGGAGACGCATACGACCACCAGACGACCTCCTGTTGGGCCACTTGTTTATTCCAATAAATTCGTGTCCTAAACCAAATCCGAGGTTGTCGCTCCTTGCCTGCAGGAAAGCAGACAAGCAGGCATGACCATCTGGGAATCCGTGAGACATCTTGAAAAGAATTCGAATTTTCTTTAGAGCCGATATTATTGCAATGAACCAGTGCCAAAACAGGAGGAGAGTGGTTCGGCCCTTCAAAGTATGATATCAACACACCAAAACTAACTAAATAAAACAAAATACAACAAAATTAAAACCAAACCAAAAACCTATAAAGAGGTGACTAAGTTAAGAATGGTTCGGTCTCTAGGCAAAAGGTAGTAGCAAAGTGTTGAAAACTAATTTCTTGTTGACGTGGCACTTTATTACACGTCTGCACGGTAGTGGATTTGAGTCTAATACACAATTTCAAAAAAGGACTGATTTATCATATCAAAAACCAAAACTGGTAAAAGGGGCCGCCAAGTTCCGAATGGTTCGGCCCTTCAAAGGAGTGATATCAACACACCAAAACTATAAATTCAATGGGCCGACTCACGCTTGCAAATAAATGATCAAATTTACTGTCACCTTCAGCATTCTGCACAACAAGAAATTTTACAACGTGACATCGATCGAAATTGAATTTCTTCTACAAGGCAACAAAGAGCATTCTCCCTGCCACTTGTAGCTTCCTTTTGCGAGTCCCCCGTGGCAGTAAACGTTCAGTTCTTAAATAGCAAGTCTTCCCGCCACCCAGCACTGTTGCAAAGAATAGAACAGCTCTCCACTTGGCGAAGTCTGTTGCTTCACGGCGTTCCAATGGTTCGCAATTGTCACCAAAAAGTTCTTTTTTGCCGAGCGGGGTAATGATCCTTAATTACAGATAATTACTTAATAGCCGTCATTACCTGTTCGAAAAGGAACGCTACGGCCAAATCTTACACCTCCAACCCCAGATTGAGACTTGTTGTCAAACAAATCTCGGTTAGCCGCTGGTTCCCTAGTGATGACAATCACCCGGCTGGCACAAAGAAGGCTTTGGAACACACACAGTATATAGCGAAACACCACCACCTTCTTTCTTGAGCACACACATCCACTCCGCACCTCCTTCACACACTTCTTGCACTACATTTAACCATCATCACACCATCGCTTCTCACCACCACTCCAACAACACAACACAGCACTGCTTCACCACTTCACCTAACGTTCGCAACACAGCAACAGGGCCAACACAACACCAAACCGCCCCACTGACAACACCTGCGTTGCACACAAAAACACACGTCTTCCTCCTCGATCACATTCTTTAACAAGCAATCCATCCACTTATACTTTCCACACACCATAAGAAAGCTTACATTAGACTTTCTTTTCGCTCCATCACAACTCAAACCGATCACAACATACCACCGCACCACACAAATACCACCCCAAATAAACCAACCTCCAGTTGTAGCTCAACAGTTACATAGTTCACCACCGGAGAACAAATCACACACAAGAAACCCCCCCTTTCACACTCGGCACTAGGGCGTTTGCAAACCCCCAAAATACAAAAAATTCAACACACACATCAATACACTACTTCCTCGACCGGAAGTCTGCTGAGTGCATCAGCCTTAGCATTGTCAATACCCCGGCGATGTTCAATGCTAAAGGACAAATCCTGCAAAAATAAAGACCAACGTAACAGTCTACCATTGTTGTTCCCCTGCGTTTTGAGCCAAACCAGTGGATTGTGGTCTGTTTGAAAAATGAATTCAGACATAGGCAAATACGGCATCAGCTTCTTTATCCCCCAGATAAATGCTAAACATTCTTTCTCAATCGTACTCCACCCCAGCTCTTGTTTGTTAAGCTTCCTAGAAAGAAACAATACAGGATGTTCTTTCCCATCATCCCCATCCTGAGATAAAATCAAAGCAATACCCCTATCACATGCATCTGTCTGTACCTTGTACACTTTATTTGGGTTTGGTGCTGCCAATACAGGAGGAGAAGCCAGTATTTCTTTTAGCTTATTGAAAGCCCTATCACACGATTCATCCCAAACTACCTTATCTGGCGCCCCCTTTTTTAGTCTGTCTGTAAATAGCAAAACCAATTGTGCATAGTCACGTACGTAATGTGAATAATAGCCCATGAGTCCTAATACAGATTTAATATCTTTCTTACTCTTAGGTATTGGTAACTCAACAATTGCTCGTACCTTAACATCCGACGGCCACCTACATCCCCCTCCTACTTTATGACCCAAATCATTGATGCTGCATACCCAGCTGACATTTCTTTGGATTGGTAGTAAGACCAGCATCGTTAACTTTGCGTAAAAATGCCAAAACATGCTCCAAATGCTCAGGCCAATCAGTCGCAATCACTGGCACATCATCTAAGAATGGCCTAGCAAACTCATAAATATCTCTACATACTTCCGTCATCAAACGCTGAAAGTAGAACGTTGCGTTGACCAGTCCCATGTTCATCTTTAAATACTCAAACACACCCAAATGAGTGTTTATGGCCGCAATTTGATGGCCCTGGGCGAATTTGGAATCTGCCAAAAACCCCTTACTAGGTCAAACACAGAGATAACCTTTGCTGCTCCAACCCACTCCACCATCTCTTCCAAATTAGGCATTGGGAACCTTTGCACTTTAGTTCCTCCATTTAATTCCCTGTAATCCGCAACAGGCCTCGGCGTTTTCCCTTCTTCAGTGACTATCAAAATGGGCGAACCATTACTGCTTTTCCCATTCTATTAATTTCCGCCTCAATTAATTCCTTCTGCTTGGGTGAGTAGTGAGTACCGGTGCAGTTCTTAAATAGCAAGTCTTCCCGCCACCCAGCACTGTTGCAAAGAATAGAACAGCAGAACAGCTCTCCACTTGGCAAAGTTTGTTGCTTCACGGCGTTCCAATGGTTCGCAATTGTCACCAAAAAGTTCTTCTTTGCCGAGGGGGGTAATGATCCTTAATTACAGATAATTACTTAATAGCCGTCATTACCTGTTCGAAAAGGAATGCTACGGCCAAACCTTACAAAACATTCGCCAACTTCATCGCACCGAATAATACTTTGGACGTTAAACGAAAGTAGCAATGTTCTAGTTTTCATTTAATCTTCGAACTATTAAGCAGTGCGATTAACTTGGCGAATGTTTTGGTGTGTTGATATCACTCCTTTGAAGGGCCTAACCATTCGAAGCCAGGCGGCCCCTTTTACCAGTTTTGGTTTTTGATATGATAGAAACACTCTGAACGACTATCTCCTTACACATTAATTTCTGCACCATCTAATAGATCAAAATGTGAGTGATAGTGTTGTTTTACTTAGTTGCAGATCAAACAGTTTTGCAGTCTGAAACGCATTAATTATTTTTTCTGCCTATTAATGATAATGGTATGACCACAGAGCTGGAATTTAATTCTCATAATGTCTAATGCGAAGGAAGCACAATTATTGAACATGTGTTCCCAGAAGGCTTACCGAGTCTCTCCCGAATCAGTGAATTGATGTGGAGAACGTTTGCGTATTTCGGCGGGTCTATCCACTTCATTGGGAACACTTCTTTTTCGATCAATTCCTATAAAATAAAAAAGAAAGAAATATAAAAACTATAAAATATACCGACGAAAAGGTCATTATTTAACGCAACTCATGGGTAGTGATTATAGCGGGACTACCACTAGCGCAGTGTTTATTAGCGGATTTTGGGGTTAATGGTAATATGGAGAAAAACATTAATGCGGTATAAATTGGGTGGATTTGCTTCTGTTATAAATAATAAACCAAGTTTTAGGAATGTGGCACAAGTCGTTCATGGAAAATTACGTGGCTAAAAACTGTTACTGAAAGGTTGCTGTTAGCTAGCTATATTGTATTTGACTCCATTTTTATTTCCATAGACCGTCTAGTCAGGGTTACAATATAGACTAGGCATCTTCGGCAATGAAACTTTGTGTTCAGGTATAGGTACGGTTACTGCGTGCTTTCTATGATTGCAGGTGCAAAGGGGTCACGCGAATGGCGTGGGTGGACGCGTAAGTATGAATACATTATTGCAATCATTGTTAGTATTGTCAGTGTCGTTTGTTGTTGAAGCGGTATCATATCCTAAGCTGTGAAAACTGACAAAACTTGCCCAAGGTATCGACCATTGAGACAATTGTTACCTGTGGTGCTTTGTCGTTCTGAACGGAGTGAGTAAACACGTCTGCTCCGTGCTACCTATGTTTACGTGCCTACTTCTTTTAAGGCTCACGCTAGTGTGTCACCCGTCAAGTTCAACAATAAACAACAGAGTGGCGTGGTGTAGGGTTTGGCCGTATCTCCATTCGAATACCTAATGACAGTTATCAGTAATTATCAGCAATTATGGGTCATTACCCCGTTCGACAAGTACGAACTTTTGGAAACATTTGCCAGCCTTCGAACACCGTAAGAAGCAACAACTTTCCACGTGGACTGACGTTCCATTCTTTACAACTTGTAACTTGGCTTTTGGCGGGAAGCTTGCTATAAAATGGAAAGAACGTTTTATCGCCAGAGAAACTCGCAAAAGGTAGCTACAAGCGGCAGAGATGCTCTTTGTCGTTTTGTAAAACAAATTCAAGTTGATCGATGTCACGTTGTAAATAGTTCTTGTTGTAAATTTTGCTGAAGGTGACGAAGTAAATTGGATCATTTTGTTTGCAAGCGTGAGTCGACCCACTGAATTTATAATGGTGGCAAGCGGTGGCGACTAACCAGGCCCTCCAGGACGAATTTTTTTCCAGACCATTGAATTTAAAATGGTGTTCGGCGAGAAGTTGGGGACAGGAGTTGATGAATAACTTCAGGAGGGTGGCCAGGAGTAACGAAGCAGGAAGACCTCTCCAGTGAGTGTGGCACTCGTTTGGAGGCAAGAACACGCAAGTTGGAAGGCTAAACAGAAGATTGACGGAGAGAATTACTGCAATTGGGCAAAGCACCGAGGCATCCAGGCACGAGGACGAGCGAACCGGTAGGTGCAGCATAAAGTCAAGTGTCGTGGGAGATTTTGCCGAATCCGGTGTCGAGGAAGAGGCGGATCGTGGCTGAAGGTTTTTGCGGCGGCAGAGAATCGTCGTTAAGGCTGATATGAAGGCGTCGACTTGGTGTTTGATTGCAACACGGCAACAGGGGTAAGGCAAACTTTTTTTTCACACTCTGGTA
>JAHWFP010213198.1:0-13642 GCA_023313725.1 Lithobius niger
TCTGCCATCCTAATATTATTCTGCCACCCAACACAACTACGAGAAAAAAACCAAGTATATATGCGGATGCCCCTCTTCCTAGTGGACTAACTACAGGGTAAGTCAATTTGGAGAGGGGGACTCCTGCATATTATACCGTTTTTGGCTGCCTAAAACAAAAATGTGCGATATCGTAATATTTTTGTGTGAAAACTATCATTCTGGATGTTCTGAATTCAAGCCACGTAGTAGCTTAGATTAGATCTTTACTATTAGATCCTTTCGAAATCTTTGCATTTTTTCAGGCCATCTTTTAGTACTGCTTAATAGCTTTCAATTGAGCTATTGTTTGTAAAAATCTACTTAATAGTTTAGATTCAATTGAAGTTTATACAATTCGTAATTTTTTTTTTTCTGGTTGATCAAAAGTTGAAATTTTCTAGAGGTTCAAGATTTTGGATGTTCGAGATTTCGGATCTTCGAGATTTAGGATCTTCGAGATTTAGGATCTTCGAGATTTAGGATCTTCGAGATTGTGGCTTTCGAGGTAGGGGGTTCGAGATATCTACTTTCCAGAATTTGGTTTTCGAGATGTGTCCATAACTCATAAATTCTTGCTATCCGTATAATCAGAAGTACATAAAGACTTCCATCGGAATGAGGATTGTTGAATAAGACTCTCTTCTAGCTCTGGCATATGATGGAAACAGCGCCCTCCCACGAAAATTCAGGTACAAAGAATTGTACGTCCTCCCTGATGTATAATTTGTGTTAATAGACTAAAATTACAGGGCCAGCACCTGCTTAATTTTAGTTTTTATTGCCCAACCGAAAATATACATTACCTGTTTTTATATAGTTTCCCTCCTTTTGAGCTCTTATTCCCCTAGAAACTTGAAAGTTGGCTTCCCAGCCGGGCTTGTACTGCGCATACTACTGGCTATATATACTCGGCGCAGCCATCCGATGGCATTATTTCTCCTCACCCAGAGCCTAGACAATGGAGGGGAGGCCTGGGTGGGAATTAAGGTAATGTATATTTTCGGTTAGGCAATAAAAACCAAAATTAAGCAGGTGCAGGCCCTGCAATTTTAGTCTTTTTATAGCCGACGAAAATATTCATTACCAGTTTTTATAGCGGACTTGTGTAACCCGGAGGAGGGCTAAATGCGCTGTGCCCTCGCGTACAAGCCGGCATCCCCGGGAACTAGTCCCTGGCGAAGACAACCCTGAGTCCTGAACCAATTTCACTAACAGCCAGAACTATTTACAGGCTGAGGAGCGATCCGCTGTTTTGGAAAGGGTAATATCCTAAGTGAGGTCAGGCAGTGCGGTCAATTATCATAATCTAGTAATGGTTAAGGAAGCAGAAGAAGGAACCGCATGCAGGGGTCTTAACACCGTGGGGTACAAGATAGGAAATCAAAAAAGAAATACCGAAATTGCCTATCTTTCTGGGAAGATGGTGCTCCCATGTGTGAGACGGATGGTGCTGTGAAAAGGATGGTGCTGCAAATGGTACTGGAAGAACTGAGGATTGGATACCGTCCGCAGGACGGGGAATGAAGGCACGAGAAGCGTAGTAGGTGGATGACGAATAGTCCTGTAGATCAGTGGACGTGAAGAGTGGATATTGTCCGACGGATGATTGAGAAAGGTGAACGCATGACGCGGCGGATGCGAGAAGCGGACGGTGTCCATAAGGCGGATTGTGGTAAACACAGAAGGTCGAGCACATTTCGAAGGTGAAGCACAATTATGTTGTTGGATCATAATACAGACGGCTGGTTGGTGAGGTAGTAGGAGTTTGTAGACATTGACAAAGGGACGGAACGGCAATGAAGAGAGGCGAAACGCCATATTTGATCCAAAGAAAACGTGACTCAGTAGCGCCAGTTGTTTTAAGAAGTAAAGTCGGACGAGGAGGAAAGTGATATTGGTATGAAGCGTGTCGAAAGCAGCCCATAATGTGGTGCATAAAAGGATGAGGATCAGGACATGATGTAGTGGGAACGGATCCTAAGCTGACTGAATGTCGTGTCCTGTCCTTTATGCGGACTGGTTCATGTGGACATTTCTCATTTGTTTTTTCATTGCAAAAGTCAGGAACGGAGCCAACTGTGCGTCCGCCGGTAAATCGAGAGATTACGGTATGACGGTACTAGGTTCGTCCGGGGGATGCCGACTGCAATGAGGTGTAATGACGGACATGTAGGAGACACTGCGGGAATGAGTATGGGTGATGGTACAGGATCAGTCGAGGGACGCTTTCCCTAGGTGTTCTGTCGACGTTGATGGCAGGGCAATAATTCCCGGGACTGAAATTTTTTGAGAAATAGAAAATCCGGAGACTTCGTCCTAAGACAGTGTAATGGACGTCGAAGTTTGGAGAGGATGATGATTCGTCACAGAACAGGTCAATGAAGACAGGCAAAGGAGGAGGAGCAGGACCGTGTTCCAATGTATCTTGAATAGAAGCTCGAGAGAAACACCGTGTAGGCGGAGTGGCCGGATCGTAAAAGAGTCGACGAAATGTCGGGAATGGGATGGGCAAACGAACAGAGGTCGGCGAATGGAAAGCAGGTGAGAGTTCGTCTGAGGAGCCGAGAGGAACAGTAGTAGCCGGTGAAGGCAGGAATGGAAACGGACGGGAATGCGTACTTCCTCGTATCGCACGATCACCAGGTAGGAAGGGTGGTCGACTGGAATAGGTTGCTTGCAAAATGTAGGGGATGTGGTCCGTATTGGATCGGCCATTGTGAAAAGTACCTCTAGTTGCTTCAGACGGAGAGGAGGACAGCAGTGCCGGGAAGACAGCGGATGGTGGATTGAGCGGCTGTCGGATTGTCGAGGGTTGCTGGATAGGAGAGCGTCCTGATCGGCGGTGTAGCACTTTTGGAGGCGGATGTATCCTTGCACAAGGAGAGGATGGATCGGTCTTTCGCCCAGTTGCCCCAGAAGCCGGAATGAAGGTTGCCAGCAGCGAAGTTTCAACTACGAGATCCCTAGTAGAAGAAAGCATCCTAGTGGGGAACAACCTAAGATCGAGGATGATGAAGCATGCTGGTCCTCAGGACCAGCGTACCCGAAGAAGAGGATTTTTTTTTCTTTGGACTTGGAGTTGGCTCTTAGGCTTGCTTCAGAGCTCGTAATACTTCTTCGTAATTCAGAGCGCGTAGCATCTGCTGTCTTGATTGATGTTGCTTTCGTTGTATGATAGTCCATTGATTTGGCGAGATGGAGATGCAAATACGGCAGTTACGTTCCTGTCCGTCACACATAATGAGGATGAGGATCGAAGTGATACGTCGTAGAATTTTCGGAAAAACCTAGGCAATTACAAGTCTTGGATGAGAACACATTCCCTTCTTTGGTTGGTGTAACTTCGGGTAACAGGATCTTCAGATGATGCAGAAGCGGACATGGTGAACGATGAACAGGACACGAAAACCGTTAGGCACGCAGCGATATGAATCGCGAGGTGAGTGACTGTAGAGGCACCTGGCGGTGAGACATGGCAGCACAGCACAGTCAGCGGGTGTAGTGCTGTAGGCAGGACCATAGTGTAGGTCGAAGAGGTAGAGGTAATAGCAGGATAGTTGTGCAGTTGTGTCCTCCTCTCTCCCCCTTTTTTTAAATTTTTTTTTTTTACGATGTGTGTATAATCGTAAAATTCAGGGGATTGTAATGTTTGGGGAGGCGACAAGCCATGAGCTGATTAAGAAGGGGATGAGGACATAGTCCTGGTTGATGACCCTTGTCTATGCCTAAGCATCCTAGGAAGAATCCGTAGTGAAGGGTTAAGTCCCTATGAAAGGGGACGGAGGACCGAGTCTTCCGAAAAAAGGATATGTGCTTCTCATGTTGCGTCTGTGAGCGGATGCAAGAGAGGGAACGGTAGAAAGAATTAATTGTAAAAATTGACGAAGGAACTGAGTGGCTATAGAGAGGAGTGTTGAGGCAACTTTGAGCCAAAAAGCTTGGTAACATAGGGCCGGCTGTCCTGGTGTCAAACGGAGATATCCAGGTGGATGGGGAGCGGACGAAGAAGGTGGTGAAGCAGACATGAAGCGTGGAAAGGTTCAGGCATGTGTTGCAATTAACACACAGCGCAGTGTTAAGAGGGATAAGGACCACGTCAGATGCCTACAAAAGGCATGGGACGTAGGGGGAACAAGTCCCAAACCGGCTGCTGGGCCTATCACGGTTGCCATCCGAACCGATTGTTGTGTTAATTTGTTGCTTCCAACTGTCACATCCACAGGTAGGACAAGAGAGGGTGGATTGACTGTAGTAGTAACAAGATGCTGGTGTTCCTAAGGGGAGCAGGCTTACCCCTTTTTGTTTCCAGACCGAGGTCTAGCCGGGGCAAACGAAGTACGATTCGAGGAACGTGATATTGGACGTAAGGCTCGTGTGAAGAACACACAAAACCAGCCAAGGCTAGAGCAGGCTACAGCTGAACGCCCCAAAGGAAAGAACGTAGGAACGTACCTGTTGAGGAGCAGTGTATAGCACAGCTGCATAGGATGCAGGTAGAAGGACGAGCACGTTGCATCGTTGAAGCGTTTATATAAGAAAGGAGGGCTACGCAGTAGGATGGTCAGATGGTGGCTGTGCGGAGGGATATCATATTCCTTTGGTTAAACGTTGAAGGAAAAAAAAGGTGAAAGTCGATAGCAGGTGGTGAAGCAGTCCAATCCAAGAAGGCTGCGCAGAGGCAATGCGCAGTGATACGTAGGATGGTGAGGCCAGCTGGTCCTGAGGACCGGTGGTTCTGTGTGGAGAGGATGTATTGGTCCTCTGCCTGTCCGCTCCTAAAGACGGAGCAGAGGTAGCCGGGTGCGAGGCTTAAACTCGAGGACCCAGAAGGTCCGTAGTAGAAGGAGCAGAGGCCATCCCGTGGATGGAAGCACCTGCGGATGTGGGCGGTAGAGGATGCGAGGACAGCTGGTCCTGAAGATTGTTCGAGTTCTTGTGTAAAGAGGACGCATTGGTCCTTTGCTTGTTCGTTCCTGAAGATGGTACAGAGGTAGCGGGAAGCAAAGCTACAACCGGGTGATCCAGGTCCTTGGCAGAAAAGGCATCCTAGGCAAGGCCATCCTTTGGCTTGGGTGGATAGGATGCAATATGTAGGATGGAGAGGGCAGCGGTTCCTAAGGACCGGCAGATCTTGAAGAGGCGGATATATCCTTGTCTGAGGAGAGGACGGATCGATCCTCCATCTACCTGCTCCTAAAGTTGGAATAGAGGTGGCCGGGAGCGAAGCTTCAACCGGGACATCCAGAAGATCCTTGGCAGTAGAGGGCATCCTGGCAGGAGCCATCTTTCGAACGAATTCCGAGTAGGATGCGTCCTATGGGATGATGATGCTGCGTCCTATAGGATGGGTTCCATAGGATGCGTCCTATGGGACGTGTCCTGAGTACCAGCGGATCCAAAGGAGAGGATGGAATGGGGAGATCTCAAGGCGGTCACGTCGTCGTGAGCGCCCTAGAAGGATTGATGCCATCGGACGGCTGCGCCGAGTATATGCAGGGTGTATCACGAAACCCGTTACAGTGCCATAACTCGAGAAGTAATGAAGATAGCTTAATGCAGTAAAAAATAGACTGAAAAAATTTTACATCACAGACAGCCAAACCGGAAATAGATAAACGCGCCAAAACTGGGGGGGGGGGGGGGAGCGAGTTGGTATGTTCCCTGACTACGTATCTCAACAGTCAGCTTTACTGGGTCATTATTTGAACCCTCCACAGGCCTTTTAAAATGATTTGGACTGGGATGAATTCGACTAGTATTACCTCTCTGTATCTTCAGGTTGTACGTAAAAAAATAAAAAAAGCGTAATGTTAAAAAAAGACATACGAATTACGACATCTTTTCTCGAGTTATGGCACTATCACAGATTTCATATTACACATGTACTAAAAGCTTTAATCATTTATGCATAAAAATGTAGGTTGGCCATAGTGGTACCTGATTTTTTTAAATTTCGTATGGGTCGAACAAGCGTCTGTCTCTCCAATCCCCCGAAGGTGGGGGGGAAGGGGGCACCGGCAAACTCATGAACACTCGTTATGTAATATTCTTATTTTGAAGTTCTTAAAATCTGTACAATAAATTACGCGAGAATTAGGCTAAAACTTGCATCCAATTGAATGGTGTAAAAAGATTTTCCACTCCATTGTTGCCTTTTCTGTTTGGTTGCCCCCATTCACTGGTTGACAATATCAAAAAACTTTTCCTTCAAAAGTTGCTTGGTTTGACTAGACCTTTTAAATGATGTATCACTCGACCCCCTTTCCTATTTGAAATTTCTTAGAAACGCCCCTTTGCCCCCCTGAAATACCCCCTGGGGCACCCCCACAAAGTTGAGCGGTTTGGCGGTGGATTGTCCACATGCGAATTTGTCAGTCTATTTTTTACTGCATTAACCTATCTTCAATACTTCTCGAATTATGGCACTGTAACGGGTTCCGTGATGCACCCGTATAGCCAGCCCAAACCTGTGCATGCGCAGTAGAACAAGCCCGGCTGGGAAGCCAACTTTCAAGTTTCTAGGGGAATAAAAGCTCAAAAGGAGGGAAACGCTATAAAAACAGGTAATGTAAATTTTCGTCGGCTATAAAAACCATGTTTAAGAATAAATTAAACCTATATATTAAGTCGGATCTAAATAGTTTTATGAATAATAATGTTTTTGGTGTCTTATGCACCACGTATACATATACATGATTGATTTATGTACTGCCTGCTTTTGTCATTGGTCCAGTTTATGTTTTTTCTTTCCTGTCCATTGCTTGGATGCATCTGCTTATGTGACAGTTTATTTATTGCGACACACTATAATTAATTGTTAAAATTATTTGCGACGAACATTCTGGAAAATGCCGACTCAAATAAATAAATAAATACACAATCTTCTTTTATAAGCAATTTTCCTGTCAGAAAACTGTTTTAGCAAGTTAAAAGGTAATAATACTGAAAAAGACGTAACCAACTCTGACACATAGGCACATTTTTGTCATCCTTCGGAAAGACCTCGCCTTTTATAAGCAACTTAAACAAAAGAAAGTTTTGATGTCGTGTACGTCTGGGAGTTACAAGAGCTCAAGTTTATGAAATGGGCAGGAGGTGGTGCCATAAAAATATGATTCCATGTACAAGGTTCAATATACATTTCAAAAAAATTCCAGCCTGATTTAATGATACAGCAAAACATCACAGTTTTAACATGATATTGCCGCAACTGGTTCTTTCTTCATAATCTGCACTCTGCCATACACGTACAATTGTTTTGTGGAACATCTGCCCAGTGCACCAACAATGGGGAGCATGGTGGCAACAATTCTGCATTTCAGGATATTTAGATTGGAAAGAGACAGCGATTCTGCGTAAACGTTCAGAATTAAATTAAAAGAAGTTTCTGTGGAGGTATTACTCAGCCCATTCACATCATATGCTACAGAGTGTTTATTTTCTCAACATTCTTACCCCACACCCCAAGTTGTCTAGTGCTCTTATAATTAATTCCTAGAGGTATACAATATTAAAATTGTTTTGTTTTTTCCAAAAACAAGTTCTTTCAGAAAGTTTAGGCACGAGCATACTGCGCCGTTGCACTCTTATAAAAATACTGTATTAAGAGGCTTCTTAGTCACACAAATTACACACAAGTTATCCGTTGCTTTAATGGTGAGATTGTGGACCTCAATTTCCCAAACTGCACCGTAAATCCGTCACCGATTCCCCCCCAACTCTATATGATCCCCACTAAAAGTGATGCCACCAAAAGCTTTCACACCCATGATTCAAATTTTTTTTCATTCTTATAATTACATTACATGAAGAAACACATCCAGCACACTTTATCCATTACAACCTGTTTAAAGTGAGTCACTACATGCAAAACTAACACAATAGTTGTGTCATGTATAGATGATTCAATTTTATAACCCCGGATTAATCTAATACTAAATAATGTAGCCTAGCTCTTCTGACTCATGATGTCAGAAGAACCATTGAAATGTATTTTGTCTGCTAAAGCAGCCATACTCGAAACACCAGAATGTATTACAAGGTGCATCATTGAGTACAAAATGATCAGTAGGCTAACAAAAATTATCTAATATTAAAACAACAAAATGCCAATTAGTCTTGTGTTCCTCAGTGCAGGAACAATTGTTTGACAAATCAAGTAAGTGCTGACAAACAAGTTCATACAGAAAACAAAGCAAGGTGACCGGCATTAGGTCAGTTTGACGTCACGGCTATTGGTCGATACACATCTCCAGGAAAGCATTCTGGAGACACTTGGTCCGCTAACAAATTAGCAGACCAAGTTGCTCATTTACTGAAGTAACAATACTCGGTTCCATAATGAAACTATGACGAATATTAAGGCCAAGTTAAGTAAAAACTCTTGTTGCTCGTCACCGATTATCGTAATTTAAAAACCAAAAAAACCAAAGCTAAGTAGTCTAGCTTTTACTTATTGGCTGATCGAGCTAAGCGAGCGAGGTTGATTACTCGACTGGATATTGTGTGAATGTTTGCCTGTGCATTTGTCTGTGTGTTTATTTGTTTAGGACATGATTAAATTGCGATTTTATTCTGATATGTTGAAATTTTTCAGGACGAAGGAGTTTTAGTAGATGTAATACAAGAGTTCAAAGATGAGATTGCTACCTCTATTATTTTCAAATATATTGGCGTTCGATAGACGGCTAAAACTATTGCTAGTAGCCATGATACGGGAGCCCGATCTACACGGCTAGTGGCCCCAAGCACCATACGAACACCACAATGCAGTTTGCCGTAACATACCATAGTGAGAGTTATTTAGTGTAAATAATTAAAAGTAATAAAATTACTGCCAAATTCACACCTTTTACCATTTACACATCAAACCTTGCGCTTGTGGCAGAGCTATCCAGATGGTCACGTAAAGACCTATGTGGGATTCCCAGCAGAGCACTGATCACAAATCATATGTGTAGTGTAGGACAGAAATCACGTAGGTAAAGCGGTTAAGAATAATATTCAGAATTGATAACAGAAAATACGAGTCGTGTACCATCTCTTGGGCGGCTGAGTATTGCACTATTCAGAACTCAATTATACGCTTAGCTATTTAAAAGACGCAGTAACTGTTTCTTTAAATAAATCTTGGCCCCGTACAATTAGACAAAGGTGGAGAAGGAAACTGACAGCATCTTGGGCGCACGTATATTACGAGCTGGAAATAGCATCACGAATGATAATGGAGACAAGTTTTACGGACATCACACATTACAATTTTAATTGAACTAAACAGTTTCTTGTTGGAGAACAAAATACCTTACATATACTACTTAAAAAAGTAGTTGCTTATTCGTCCATTCACACTTATTTATAATTGGCCTTTTTTAACTTTAGTAAATACAAAAAGAATTATTAAATCAGTTGCATACAGCATACTTTAAATGAAAAGAAACAATGAGATTTACCAATTTCAGTGCCATTTTTTACCACTAGATGTCATTGTTCGCAAAGCAGGTTAACCCAACCTGCAGTTTAAGTAACTTGTGCATTACTAGCTGTAATTACTAGCTGAAAAGACTCCCGGCATTACATACGCTGTTCAAGTCGATTCCCGCATGCACCAGCGAAATACTTCACTGGACAGCAATAAATGAAAAACTGCAATATTTCGTCTATTACTGATTGTTACACGACACATCCGTTCACATTGTCGGCCGCTAGCCCTTTTTCTTTGCTACCGTGCCAAGAATGAACCTGCTCGCCCTCTTTCGTTATAGTGCCTCATATCCCAATTTTGCTGTATGCATCTCATCCCAACAAGGCTATTATCTACACAAATATCTTTTTTTTTTATGAAATGTTTGCTCCTTTTAGGAAAAAAAATAAACAACAACAGGCTATGCACACACATTACATCAGTTAACACACTTTGCTAACAGTGTTAAACATGCTAATTCTCAAATTCTTTTTTTTGAATAAAATGCTGTATACAAAGGATCTTAGATGCTCTTTTGTGTATTTAGGAGATAAACAAGTGTCTATGATCTTATTTGCATTGAGCTACCAACAATGGAACACTGGCTTGACATAATTGGTATAGTTTGGCTCAAGTTATTAAAAAAAAATAGTATTTTATCAGTGTAGCAAGCACTGCATCGGTAACAGCGTACAAAATATATTAAAGAAGGTGTTTTGGTTAGTGGGGGGTGCAGGGCTGTAATGCAGGGATTGAGAAAATTATGTTGTTTTTAATACCCTTTTGTATGTGGAAACCATCCTTATGAAGAGCTTGACTAAGCACAACAACTCTCATATCTCAAAGTATTTGAGAGTTTATTGTGGCATGGTAATAAAACTTCGTGAAGCAACTTTGTATATTTTTTAATGCCATTGGGCACACATTTTTTTTAAGCGAAGTGTAGGCCGTAGCGTCACTTCCATATGTTGTAGCGGAAGCCCACACTTTTTTTTCCTTTGTCCTATGCCTGTGTCACAATCAATTCTAAACAATGAAGTGAACCACAAGATGATACAGGCCTGTAAGCACCTACTTATTAATTATTGTGATCCTGAAGGTCTAAGGCCTTATCAATACTGTGGCAAGCTATAATTGACGGATTTGTTCCAAAAACGACATTAGCAAAATGCAGAAACGCTGGCGCTACAAATGCTACAATTAAGTTTCGGCACAGATTTAACAGAAACCTTTACAGTTCTTCCAGTACACAGCAAACAGAAACCCACTTCTCTATTACGGAGAATTTCCAGGTTTTTAGCCATTTTTCAAATTATTGTTTTACTATTTTCCATACACGGATTTCATTTTTAGTTACCCATGAGATTTTCACGTGTTCCAGGACTCTTACCAACACTGTATATGAACTTTTTTGGTTTGAATTAATTTTGTTGCGCCTCAAACCCTTTGAAGCAAATGCATGCTTGCATGCTCAATTTTGAACTTTAATAGACATTTTAGAATCGGAAGAATTCCTAGCAGGGAAGGGATTGGGGAGGGGGAGAGAAACGATGCGAAAAAATAGGTACCATAGCTGCTGAAGGAGCCTGGTAAGATTTTGCTACACCCTGACACGCAGTTCTGGCACAGACTTTAACAGGTTCCCCTTCACAGTTAACCACACCAGTACCACCGTGGCCAAACCATACCTTTTCAGTTCGCTGCCGGTTCCTATTGTTTGCATACATCCATTGTGCAACTTCGCCCCCCCCCCCCTGATTTTTTTTGGGGGGGGGGGGGGGGGAGATAATGCCCCCTTTCTCACCAAAAGATGTGGTAATGCAATCCATGTAAGCCACTTCCAGAAACATTATAGTCCTACATTTTGAAGCCAATCAAATTTCATCAAAATCACATCACATTTCAGTTGATTTTTCTATCATGAGCGTTAACTAATTCCAAGTTGTGTGAAATAAATTATCTTGCGATTAAAGAATTATTCATGCAACTTTCAAGAATTTGTTGTATTACTTCACATTTTAGTTAATTTTCCTAACATGATTGTTAACTAATTCCATGATGTACGAAGTAAATTATCTTGTGATTAAAGAGGAGTATCGTTACTCGTGCATCTTTCAAAAATTCATTGAAAATATCAAGCGTGTGCTACTTTAGTTGGTTTTTCAATCAACTTACTTTCATCTTGCAACGCAAACCAAAAATCTGTGTAAAATTCAGGTAGGAATTTTGCACTCGGGGCAAATTTTCCGTGATTTCTTGTAAGAACTGCCACTTTCTTCAGGCCTCTCCAAAACACTACACAAGTTTACGAAAAAAATACCATGATAAGAGGAACAGAAAAAAAATTACAAATAATATGTCACACAGATTTAAAAGTTGGCTCCTCCACTCAAATCTGTCAAATCCAACTTACAAATTCTGCATGTGCATAAATTCCTCCCATCATGGAATAATTTTTCGTAAACTTGTGCAATGTTTTGGAGAAACCTGAAGGTGACAGACAGTGCTTACAAAAAATCACCGAAAATTCGCCCCAACTGTAAAATTCCTACATGTATTTTACAACTTCAGGCTTCCGTTACAAGATGAAAGTAATTTCAAGAATCCGTTTTTATTTTCAAAGCGTATTTAATTTTCCCCTCATGATTGTAATTAATTTCTTTACATACAAAGTAAATTATCTTGTCGTCAAAGTAATATGAAAGTAGTATAAAAGTTACAATCATGGTATGAAGTTCCTTTTTTTGGCTCTTTTTAGAATTAAAATTGTCAAACCAACTTTTCACCATGTTTTGGTAATAATTATATACTTTTAAGCAATATACCATGTTAAACAATAAAAGCACTCGTTACAAATCGGTCTTCAGGGTTTGTATACTTTTTGCCCAATATTTTTTCAAGGTCTTTTCCAAGGCCTAACTTCAATATCTCAAGGCCACACAGATACCAATAATGGTACTGCATTTTAAAGTTTTATCTAGACTATTTTCTTAATAGTATAGATGTTAATACTTTTAAATTTGCGCTATGTAACAATTGTTTTTTATTGAACACAGACTAAGACAAAGACAAGAGTATGTTGGGTTAATTAATTTAATTCTACAATTGCCACCGATTTATCATCATACATTTAACTACTGGAATTTTTTTTTTAATGTAAGCCTATATAGGCTACCTAGCAAACACGTAATTATCTAACTTAACGACCTGAAGCAACAAGGATTTGAAATGTGGTGGTACTCCACAGTAAGTCAAGTATGCACTTTTTTTTTCACACAATTGAAGAGCCAACAACATTTTTAAGGACATTCCACCTTTTCTGTATTTTTTCCTAGAATTCAAGACCTGGAATTTTTTTTCCCAACTTCCAAGCACTTTTCCAAATTTTAAGGTCCAGCACGAAGCCCGGGTTTACGCACAAATTTGTTGGTAGTTTAAGAAGAGTGACTTACCTAAACTCCATACTGCCTGTAGGCTGGAATGGACGTACTTCTCCCACAGTTCGGTTTTCAACTGTAGCAGACCTTTGTGGTTGCGGGGCAAGGCCTGCTTGGCTTTTTGCCAGCCACGCACGTCATCACCAATCAATGTCTTGATAATACTCTCATCAATCTGACTGACATCATCCAAGCTACTGATCGAGCCAGCAATCCTGAACAAAAGAGAGAAAAAGAAATGGATGTAATCAGTTTACCTGAGGATAAAGAAAAAAGAAAACAACCTAAATTGAAACTGATGGGATCAGAAGATGAGGAACGTGAGCATACACTGAAACAAACTGCAAGGTGACAGTTAAAAAGTAATAAAATAATATGGCATAAGCAAACACACTAACTAAATTGGGAGTCAATGGACGTGTGAAGAAGAGCCAAGAGTGACACCACTCACAGTGGTAGACTTCTGGTGTATGCTAAAAAAAAAAAACAGGAGAAAAGCAGACCCCACGAGGTCGAACCTCCAGGGAATTTATACCCTAGGATGTCAGAACTCCCCTCCCGGGTTTCTACACTGCCCTGGGGCTTTTGCATCAAAATCCCAGGGTACCCCTCCCTTTAGATCTTTCTTACCCAGGGCAAAAGAAAACCCCAGACCCATAAGCTCCCACACTAAGATGGTGTGTGTGTGTGTGTGTGTGTGTGTGTGTGTGTGTGTGTGTGTGTG
>JAHWFP010213198.1:13652-27457 GCA_023313725.1 Lithobius niger
TGTGTGTGTGTGTGTGTGTGTGTGTGTGTGTGTGTGTGTGTGTGTGTTGGGTGGGGGGATTCGAAGGAAAAGAAAATGTTAAAAAATCCACAGATTCCACTTAACTTCTCAGATCACGATGAAACATGGATGACCCTATTGAGTCGTTTTTTACTGTGCCATTTTCACATAGTGTGAAAACGGCCTTGATGTAGACATTGAAGGTCATCACGTTTGTAACTTTTTACCTAAGAGTCGTAGACTACAGGTGTAAATTTGAAAGCTGTACTTAGGGAATCTTTAGCCAATGCTGCCCCAAAGAACAGAAGAAAATTCTGAATAACTGCAAACGTCATAGACAAAAAAAAAAACCCGCAAAAAAGACTAAAATTGCAGGGCCCGAACCTGCTTAATTTTAGTTTTTATTGCCTAACCGAAAATATACATTACCTGATTCATTAGCAGATTCCTCCTTGTGAGCTTATTTTTCCCTAGAGTCTTGAAAGTTGTCTTCCCTGCCAAGCTCATACAGTACTACGCATGTGCGAGGTTGCTTATACAAGCTTTCGCGCAGCGGCCATTGCCATCATTTCTCCTCCTTCCAGAACCTAGCTCATGGAGGTGAGGCTTGGGCGGGAGTTAAGGTAATGTATATTTTCGGTTAGGCAATAAAAACTAAAATTAAGCCGGTTCAGGCCCTGCAATTTTAGTCTTTTTATAGCCGACGAAAATATACATTACCTGATTTATTAGCAGACTTCGTCACCCGGAGAAGAGCTAGGTTCGGAGTCCGCAATACGAGTCGGCACCCCCAGGAAAGAATCTTTTTTGATGAAGACCATCCTGCTGCCCCAACCACTTTCACTCACTTAAGGCAAACCATAGTATGCTGGGACCCATGCTAAAGCAATGGGAAGTTCGGTAAGACTGAGATTGGGGAATGCGGTAAGCTCAGTATATAATTTCAATTTGGTTAATATTATTATCAGTTGCATGCAGAGGTCCTTACATACGGGGTACAAGGATAAGAGATCAGCTAAACATGTTGAAGATTAGGCCGGAGGGTGAAGACGTGGAGGCACCATGTTGGTCGAACGGAGGGTATGTAGGAGGAGACCCGGAAGGCCATTGTTGCATCGACTGTTAGAAGGTAAACCTCCGAAAAGGCAGGCATAGCGGAAAGGACGATGTTGCAAGTCCGTTGGTGATTATTGGAATGGAGGGTGAAATCAAGGGTGTAATGCAGAGCAAATGATAATAGTTCGATCACAGCTGCGGAGAGAAGAACGTCCATAATGTCCTATCAGGTAGGACTAGTATAATCGGACGCCTCTCTCTTGTGTTTTTCTTTGTGGAGATCTTCTTGCGGAAGCAGAGGAAAAACTGAACGGAAAGGAGGGGAAGGTCCTGGTGTAGTAAGTAGGTAGGTTATAGCCGCAGTACTGCCTCCATCCACGGCGTAAGAGGAGGTAGAACATCTTAGATCTTCTTGAGGAGGTGAGGTGTCTCGTCAAACAGGGCTATGCCCGTAGTCGCAGTGCGGCATGAGGAGCACGGTAGGAAACGGAGGCCGAGGGATCACCGCTGGCGGAGGAGCATCCGCATATGGAGGCGGAGGACGCAAGTGGATGGTTACTTCTTGGAAATGAGGTACGGCCGGAGGGCTGTGCAATAGGATGCATATTCAATGCTGGAGGGAGGAAAGGTGAAAGCAGATAGGAGGCAGTGAAATGATTCACCTTAAGCAGACTGTGCGGAGGCAGCGTGCAATGGGGGAGGAGACCGAGGACGATGAACGTTGCTAATCCGAATCGAACGTTGCTAATCCTCCCAAATGCAAGGAAGGTGTGAACCGACGTGGGTATCGCAAAATTGTGTGGGTCAGTCGTCTTGAAAGTGTCAATCCTCCCATCCCCATGGTTGTAGGCGGAGGAGCGGAGGTTGGATGACGAGCGGAGGCAAAGAATCCATTGGCGATGTGTTGTGTGGGAATGGTAAGGCGAGTCATATAGATTCGTGGCTGTGTCCTAGAGCCACTCCTCAGAGTAAGAGTGTGGAGTCGAAGAAGGCCCTCGTAAACCAATCCATGGCGTGGTAAGTAGTGAAGCAGCTTCTCCGGAACACCTGGTTGATGAGGAGAGCTAGCTGGCGAGTGTCATTCGGAAGAGGGTCGGTGTATAACCTTTAATATAGTGTATTGGCGTAGCACCAAGGACGTCCGCTTAGGATGCAGCTCGAAGGCTTAATCGGAGGACACGGTCATTGTTGCGGATGACAAAACCGGGAACCATTGCTCGAGGGAGGTAGAGAGCGGAACTGAGGTGTAACATTGTGTTGGCTGTCAGGAATTCTGATTGAGGCTAGCTGTCAAATTGTGTGGGGTGGCTGTAACATTGCCTATAGGGTGGAAGAAGCAATTCCCACGGCCTGGGCAAGGCGGAGGATGACCATTATCTTAGTCAAGATGCGAACCATTTCTGAGGAGGAAGCTGATTCGGAGTCCGGAATGATCAACCGTGAAGTGGGAACATAGGAGCTGGGATGGGACGTATTACGGTGCGTCGGTGAGTCTCGAAGAAAAAATGAGAGATGAGAGACATTCTGGAGGAATGGAGGAAGGGGTCGGAGGATTCATGGAGGGTGGAGAAGAACTATCCCCCACGGTAGGAACGGATGGAGGTCTCAGTAGTCTAGAAGCGGCGAAGGGCTAGAATGACCATCAAAGATGGAGCGGAGGGAGTCCTTTGCGGAAGGGTGGCGTTTGGAAAAGGAATAGCGTGGCATAAGTCGAGGTACGAGGATTGGTCCCGTTGGGGGTCAGCGCGTAGTACAGTTGCACTGGTTGAAGGTAGAGAAAAGACCAGCGGGTTGCATAGCCGAAGGCTGTAATAAAAGAAAGGAGGGCTGCACAGTAGGATGCGCAGGTGGCGGCGGTGCGGAGGGATATCATACCCTTAGATGTAAGCAACAGCATGCAACGCTTGAAGAGAAAGGAAGTCGAAAGTTGACATGCTAGTGGTCCTTGGTTCATCGGATAGCGGAACGTTCGGTTACAAAATGTGAAAAGGAACGTGACGATAGGCCGAATGGAGGTAATCGAGGATTGTCGGAGGAGGCCAACCTGGCTGCTACTGTTCGCGCCTTGAGGTGAAGTTTGAGACAGGCATTCCTCAGTGCGAGAGAATGTGTTGGGAAGGGAACGTAAGTCCCGTGTCGGAGGTGGTTAATCGCAAGGGATGGGAGACGTGTCCGCGGTACTACAAGGCATGGAGAGTCCCGGGAGGCGTCATCACGCGGTGCTCCTGTAGCAAGAGGCATAGGAACGCAGAGGCGGAAGGCAGAAATGCGGAAGGTAGAAGCCTGCGAAGCGAAGTGAACGGCGTGGTGGCTAGAGAAGAAAAAATCTTTGTGAAGGGAAGTAGCAAGAGAGGAGGATGTAGAATGCTGTAGGCAAAGTGCAACGATGCAGGATGTGGTGAGGCGTGACGGTCGAGGTGCCATACATGAAGGAGGCTGCGCAGGAGGATGGGCAGTGGGTATAGTGTAAGTAAAGATTGTGACAGGTGGTAAGAGCTGCACCACCGTGTTAGAGACCAGGGCCTAGTGGGAAGAACACGGGTTGACGTGATGCTGACGATCTTACTTGGAATGAAACCTTCCCCGCCCTGGTACGGACGGAGGCCGAGCAGGGGAAGCGAGGAGTAACAATATTCCATCATGACACAAGCCGTCCCGGGCTAGGGACCAAGAGGAACGGAGGTGCGGGGGGACGGCGGAAGGAAGTGGATAAAAATGAAGGCACCTACTATCCATGGGACGATGATATACAGATGGTAAGAAGAGCTTGCCAGTATGCGGAGGTTCGGAAGAAGGGTAAGAAAGAGCGTCCGCCTGTCATGTGGCGTGATGTTTGATGAAAACTCGGAACACCTCCGTAGGAGGAGGCCAAATTGGGAGGCAGGAAGCTTGTCCGAGGAACGGAGGTGCTGGAAGCAAAAACGGGACTTAGTGTCGTGTTGAAGTGGCTTCAGAGAGGAACGGTAGACGAGAAACATTCCGGAGGAATGATGGAAGGACATGGGAGCCCAGTGAGGGCGGAGGAGAGTCATCTTTAATCAAAGGAACAACGAAGCATCCATAAAACCATTGCAAAGCAACGGAAGGCAGGATAATCTCGAAAGGAAGAGCGGAGGGAGGCGTCTTCGGCAAAGCGGAGGGAGGCACCTTCCGCAGAGCGGAGGGAGGCGTCTTCGGCAAAGCAGAGGGAAGCGCCCTTCACGGGCGGAAGCGGAGGGCAGAAAGACTGCATGTGGTAAAGGAATGCAATGATGAGAAAGGAGTCTTCGTAGGAGAATCGGCCCATGAATGAAAAGGCCGGCGCAACATCCACTGGTCCGAACGACCGTTCCCGGCGTAGGAGTGGAGGAACGTACCTTCCGTATGACGACGGAAGGCGGAAGTGGAGGCGTAGTACCCATAGAACCGCTGCAAAGCAACCGAAGGTAGGATAATCCTGAAAGAAAGAGTGCAGGGAGGTGCGGTCCGTAGAGCGGAGGGAGGCGTCCGCCGAAATGCGGAAGGAAGCGGCCTTCCGTGGGCGAAGACGGAGGGCTTTTTTTTTTTTTATAAGGTAGCGGGCCATACACTGGGACCGAAGGAAAGGATGGTGGTAAATCACGTGAAGACCGGAGGTCTTTGGAAGGGAGAGTACCATGGGACCGCGGAGGGACATCTTGTGGTTGATGCGGAGGCGAGCACCCTAGTGGGTCCCGATCAAGAGCGGCTTCGATAACCTCCATATCCGAGGAGGCGGAAGGAAAGGTTAGCCGCAACGAAGGTATGCGTGGAGGGGAATGTCAGCCTGTGACCTCCGCTGAATCAGCCGGTAAGTGGAGGGTGAAAGGTGGAGTTAAAGCCTACTGCAGAGGGCGGAGGTATGCGGTGGCGATGATCTTCGGGAAAGCTCAAGAGCGAACGCACGCAGCGAACGCTCTAGGAGAAATGATGGCAATGGCCACTGCGCGGAAGCTTATATAAGCAAGCCTCGCACATGCGCAGTACCGTACGAGCTCGGCAGGGAAGACAACTTTCAAGACTCTAGGGAAAATAAGCTCACAAGGGGGAATCTGCTAATAAATCAGGTAATGTATATTTTCCTCGGCTATAAAAACAGGACAGCGTTATTAGGCTGGAGACTAGCTTAAACAACTCACCAACAGACACCGAAACAAATTGGTACACAGTTCTTGAGATGCTTTCCCGTCTGACATGCTGCCCTTATTTTTTGCCATTTTCTTTTGTGCATGTATAGTGTTTGCAGTACAGTTCTTGTTCCGTCTTTTGTGGGTGGTATTGTTTAATGATTCCCTACATCTTTTAATTCACACCAGTGATCTATGACGATCACGTAAAAAGTTACAAATATGACGACCTTCAATAGATATGTCAGGGAGAATCTCAAACTCATGCGAAAAGAACCACTGAAGACTCTTATACAGTTGCTTCATTAGCGCAAAACGCTACCCGTTGTCTAGCTACGAGGACCCATCTTGGGGGAGGTAGCTGTCAGCATTGTGAAGTCGGAGCATTTCACGCGTTATCGGCTGCTCATGGGAGGCCACCAATCTTAATGATCACATGTTTGTTAAACCTAGAGTAATTAATTGTCGACAGGCGTGTTAATAATTCCCTCTTTAATGACAAAACAATGTTAATTTTATGATTCAGCTTGTCTTATGTCATTTTGTGTGGTAAGGAAAAATTGGAAATCAGCCAACAGCGAAAATCATACACTAGAAATAATTTCCAGTATTATTTCCAGCGATTTATGTCTATTTATTTTGTGTGGTAGGCGCATGTTAACTAAAGCCACCCAGACACCAGCTGAGCAACACTTTTTAAATGTCCAATCCCTTCATATCAGTGAAACACATGAAGGTTGCAGTATATACAGGCATGGAAGTCATCCCTTGGTTGAAAACGAGTAAACAGTAGGAAAGCCACCAAAGTTTTAGGGTTTTTAAATGCATTTTTGGGAGGTTTGCAAAGCTAAAAAACGAGGAAATCAGCTAAAACGAGGATGGAAAAACGAAGAAATCGGCGGGAACGAGGAAGGCTTTCATGCCTGTATACAGGAAAAGAAAGGATAGAAACTTGTTGAAAATTGCAGTTGCTGCCAGCAAATCCCAAAAATCTTGCACTTTTAAGCTTGAGAAATCCATCACACAGTACCGTATGGTTTGATTAAAGATCTCAATGTTTGTACCTCCATTTTAGCTGACGAATGACCCTCAGATGAGACCTCCAAATGACCCCAGATGAATATGTGAATATATTATTGCTTCTGCTCTATAAACGCATCCATGTTTCACTTCCATGGACAAGGAAACGGTGGACCCTAGTCCATTTATTCTGGTGCACCCTTTATGTTGGAGATACAGTAACATCCCACAAATCCTGTCTTGTAAAGAAGCTCGTCTTCACAATCAGGTTTGAGAGGAGACCTCTGCTCAAAATATCAAAAACCTGAAGGTATATCGTTTTCGCAACGAACATTTTTTTCATTTGCGCTCGCTAGCGCTCATTAGGCCTATAACGGCCTCCGTCTGCAAAACCCCATATCTTCATGAATAATGGACCAAAACGTTTGATATTTGCGGCCCTTAATAAACAAGAACTGTATCTACAATCCTGCGAAGACAAATCCATGAATTTCCACTTCAATCATTTTCTACAACATTTTGAAAAAGTCACCAAACTGACCGGCGCCGCACGCAAATCTTCAATCGCCATTTTCGACAACTTGTAAATAAACTTGTAATTACTTTATTTCTTTTGCAGGCATAAAGCCAACCAGCTTAGTGTTGTTTAGGGAGTATTTTACTTCACATATATGTAATGGAAAAACCACAACACTTGATGTTTTTATTCTAGCAATGGCCAAGTTATGTATGAAAACTTCGACTGTTATTTTTATTATTAGCGGTTGCAATAATATTTCACTTATTTACATGCGTTCTAGCATTCAGGGAATAAGCTGGTATATTTAACCTTTTATTTTTTAAATTTAATTGGGCAACAGTTTAGCAAAAACTAGGCTTCTAAACACTACTGAACTCGGCAAACATTCCTTCGATTTTACCAGACAATTTTTTTCAAAGTATTTATTTCAGAGCTCCGACCATAGTAACGATCTTCCTGCTATAAAAATCACGTTTGTATAAAGGTTTGAGCTAAACACTTCGTCCCCCCCCCCTTCAATACTTGCAATACATAATATTGCAGTTTGAATTAATAGGCCTTCTCACGTTGCGAGTTCAAAACTCAGTTCCAATGGCCTCCTAGTCCACGAAAGTCGGCAATTCCCTTTGCCCTCTTTGTTACCAAAGTTCCCTTCCAACCAGATTGCAGTATTTTTTCCCTCATCCACTCAGAAAGCCAGGCTATCCTGCCCGTCCGCGCTGCTCTACCTATTTCCGGTAGTGACAGCATGGCCGGGTTGAGTCAGTCTCTCCTCCTCCGAGGCGATCCCTCTTCCCCGCACCCCCCCTCCGCCGCTCTCCTACAGGTCCGCGCCTGCCCTCCTCTTGCCAGCCGAGCAGCTGCTATAAAACCAGGCTGTGGGAGAAATTCGATAGCATAGCTCAACTCCAAGTCAGACGTTACTACGGCGGTCGGAGCAGAGATGTCCCAGTCCGAATGTTGCCATGCCGGGCAAGGTAGTAGTTTAGGTAACTAGTTTTAGCTTTAAATTTAATTTTTCGGATTCTTATTCTAAATTTTAATTTAAAGATTTTAACTTAACTTTTGACTTGGGTTCGCGATTATGGGTAGTTAAACCATCGGCATTTCAGGTATCCCCTCCCATAACTTAAGGGTTTAAGGTCCCCTTTCTAAAAACCGGCTTTTTTTCTGTTTGTCTGTTAGTTCTGTTAGACTAAGACTGAAATTTGTGAGAGTACAGTTTCTAACTTAGAGGTATTTAGGTGACACCAAAGAACTTTTTCTATTCGAAAAGTGTGAATTTTCTTAAATGTAAATTCTTTGCCGATAATTTTTTTATGTAAAAATTACTTGTGTGCTTTTATTTAAAGCAATTCAGTTGTTGTAAAAAGACTAGTTGCCAATGTAATGTTTTTCATTCCCCCTGTTTATTAAAACGAAGAGTTTTAAACTCAGTTGCTTCTAGAGAGATTTAATTTGCTAGTGTTTTAACTAAAAACAATTGTTTTTATTTTAAAGCCTAAGGTTAGCAATTAAACCACCCACCTGGTGGCAGCGAACAAAATCAGATTAGTACTAAAAACTTTAGATAGGACATAGACGCTCTATTCCTAACCGTGCAGTAGTGACTGCTATGCTTGTTTAAACTCCGCAAAAGTTAAAACGGCCACCCGAAGTACTTCTAACTTTCCCGAGACCACACCAGATGTCGGTGCAGAACAGTAGGCACCTCTAGGACCTGTAAGTACCGCTACAGTCTACTGCAAAACAAATTGCCAGTGGTGGTGCCAGATAATCCCTAAGGGGCCATTCAAAAACCACGTGGCCGCTTTTGAAGCCATTTTTAACCCCCTCTCCCCCCTGTGTGGTCATCTGTGGCCAGATCTTGGACCCCCCCCCCCAAAAAAAAACCATGTGGCTCATAGCCACACACCCCCCCCCCCAGACTTAAACTAAAATACCATCTTAACGTGTTTTAGACAAATGCAGTACCACTTCGCATACAATTTGTTATTGTGCCGTACCAAATTTGATGAATTGATAGTGTTTGATATGAGAAACCCAACGATAAATACCCCCATATTCCACTTTCGCTTTTAATAAACGCTGCCGTTTGATTCATTGTGTGAAATATTTTCACCAAAAGGTTTGGCGATCTGCAACGGCCGCTGGACTACGCTTCATCCAGGATTTGTAACTGAGATGGACAGTAGAAAACTGTAACGTAATACGTTCATTATTACGTAGGCCATCACTGTATTGAATTGTCCCAGTGAAGCACTCAACGTCAGCCGCACAATATTTAAATAAATTTAGTCAAGGAAACGCATTCTTACAATGTTGAAAGAATCTTCCACCACTGTGCGGGATATGTAGTTCGGTTGACTAGGGCCCAGACGTTAAGGTCGATGCAGGAACAATCTGCCTCAAAACAAAACTTTTAAAGGATTCCCACCAAGCATTTTCGGTCGTGTGAAGTCGTGATATCAAACGCCATGCCCTTTCGCCAAGCTAATCCCACCGAGTAATAGTTCGAAGGTTAAAGGAAACATATGAAAATTTCTTTCTGCGCAATGATTTTAATTATTTCATTTTATGTTTGAAGTCTTAGTCCCCCTATTTCCCTAGCCCCTGAACCACTTGACCAATTAGAAGAGGCCCTATGAAAAAGGCACATCCCCAGAGCAATACCTGTAAAATGAGCTAAGAATCAGATTTATTCACCGCATGGAAGAATTTATTTCCGTGATACAAATAATGGCGTTAACCAGTAGCCAGTAATTAGACAAATATCAACATTATTCACATCGTTTTTTTCAACGAGAAAACGTTAAGCTGTGTCACTAACAATGACTTTTATGTTGTCAGGCGACCAAAGTCTCCCGATCAAAGAAGTTTCAGCCTTTTTTGTCGCATTGTTATTTATCCAATCGCATTATTGTGAAAACAGCCAAACTACTTTTGCTGTAAAGACACAAAGTGTCTAATGGTTGCTATGCTCATATATATATTTTACCTGGATGTTATCGTTAATCTTGTCGGGTGACACACTAGCGTGTGTCTTGATATAAGAACAATGTAAGGCTATGAGTGTGATGGTATGCAGACTCTTTACGGTAAGCGCACCAATCCATTGGAGAATTGCTTTTCCTTCAATGCAATAGCCACGTGGCTAATTTCGAACCCCCCCCCCCCTCCCCCATTGTGGTTACTTGTGGCCGAAAGCCGACCTCCCCCCCCCACCCCCTAGCCGGCCACGTGGTTTTTGAATGGCCCCTAACAGGGAATCAATGATTCCCAGATGGGGGAATATATGAAAATTCTAATTGGAACTTTCATGTTTAGACTGTGGGAAACTTCCCAGACGAACATATCCCATACTATCAACATGCGAGCAGCCATTCAACGACTGGATGGGATGGGGGGGGGGGGGGTAAAATGGCACAGCGCAACAATAATAGACATCATCGGCAATAATAGCAGTTTAACACTATTTTCTTACTTATACGCCCACTCAAACCATTCCCGTGACAATATTAGACGCCATCAGCAATAATAGCAGTTACAACACTATTTTCTTACTTATACGCCCACTCACGCCATTCCGTGACAATATTAGACGCCATCGGCAATAATAGCAGTTACGACACTATTTTCTTACTTATACGCCCACTCACGCCATTCCAGTAACAAAACGCCATCGGCAATAATAGCAGTTACCACACTATTTTTTTATTTATACGCCCACTTACGCCATTCCAGTGACGATATTAGATGCCATCGGCAATACTAGCAGTTACACTATTTTCTTACTTATACGACCACTCACACCATTTCCGTGACAATATTAGACGCCATCGGTAATAATAGCAGTTACAACACTATTTTCTTGCTTACGCCCACTCACGCCATTCCCGTAACAATATTAGATAGACGCCATCGGCAATAATAGCAGTTACCACACTATTTTCTTACTTATACGCCCACTCACGCCATTCCAGTAACAATATTAGACGCCATTGGCAATAATAGCAGTTACCACACTATTTTTTTATTTATACGCCCACTCACGCCATTCCCGTGACGATATTAGATGCCATCGACAATAGTAGCAGTTACCACACTATTTTTTTTATTTATACGCCCACTCACGCCATTCCCGTGACACCTCCAGGCTGAAAATTAGAAAGGTATCGAGTCCGTTTAACTCCTTCCCAGTATTTCGATATGCGAGAACAATGATACTATGGAAATTATCGTGGGGAGTTGGCACACTTGCTAGCTAGTCGCCAATAAATTTCGCTAGTTACAGATTTGGAAGCAGATTTTTCATTGAAAATTCAAAGACTTTTGAAAAGACAATAACGCTTACGCCAACTTGAAGTTTCAGATTGCCAACTTCAAGTTGGAGTAAGCGTTATTGTCTCTTCAAAATTCGTAAGCAAGCCAAGTCGGCATTGTTGTAGACGTCAACTAAACTCTAGCATTTATACAAAGTTATTATTTTTACCCAGAATCCAAAAATGTTGAAAATCCTTGTTTAACCCTTAAAGTGCTGAGGACGAGTATACTCGCCAAAAATACAAGCACAGCTTGGAGTCCTAAAAACAGAGTCCAAAGTATGTAGAGATGGCCAACAATGGAGAAACGACAACAATACTAGGTTCCCTTAACAAGCCAACTCTAGAGACGGCCGTGGCCGAGTTGGTAGAGGCGTGTGCCTGAAGTTAAAAGAGATCCTTCAAGTTGCTAGCTTGAGTCCGGTCCAGGTTACCCCTACTTTTTTGGAGATAGAAACTGAATTCAGCGTCAAAGGGTTAAGATAAAATACAGTAACGCTACGTCATCAGGTTGCACTACTACAATGTCCTCTACATCTGAATGTTGATCATTGCTGCCTTACTTGGTGCAACATACTAGTGAGTATAGATTAATACCTTGAACCCCAATGCAGTGCATCACGTACAAATTACACAGCTAATTTCCCTTTTCATATGTTCTAGTAGTAAACAAACTTATGGCCAAGCAGTGGTATAGCTATGGAGTGTGCATGCAGTTCAGATGCACCAGGGCTCACGGCCCAGGAGGCCCACTGGTCGGCCCTAAAACTTATTCACAGTGCTCAGACCATTCAGAGTTGTTGGCTGCTAACTTATCATTTGTTTATACTTTGAATCCAGTTAGTCAAACTAATTTTTGCTACGCCGTACTAATTTCGGCTTGCAATTACTGCATTTCCTCAATGATGTGTCTGGGTATTCGTTGTTTCTGTGACGTGCAAAACCCGGCACTCGTTATTACTCAAAGCAAAGCAACTAAGAAAGCATAGTTTAATGCAAAATACTTACACACGCAGAAGCTAACATGTGTAACATAACAACTTTGTGTCCCTTCCTTCGACCTACGGACGAGGAGGAAAAAGGAATGATACTGCTACACCAGCTGCTCCTTCTGTTACAAATTGCTTGCACTGCACCGCAATCTGCAGGAAGAATCATTCACTACAGTCTGGGTTCAGACGCTGCTTCTGCACTATGGTAAAGCCTTAACATTAGCGTTCTCCCACTCACGTGGTTAGCCTTCACCCTGGTGAACAGACGTGGTCTGAAACCAGACTACATTCACAGTAGAAATGTATCTGGTAGACAAACTATTTTAACCCTTTACTTCACCGACATTTACAAGAACTTTCATTCCCATTTACTTGTGATAGTTGTGAATTTCTCCATAATTGTGCATCACTGTACAACTTAACGATGTAACTCTTGAACTGTTCGTAATGAACCATAACAAGTTTTTTTTTATTCTAAAATGTCCAGGGCGGCTTCAATGCCATGACTTCGAAAATGCAACTAAAATGCTTATAATTAGGCTTCAGTCGTTTGAAGTGTGAAACTGTAAGTTTGTAACTCGTGGAGAAGTGTATAAAGCGTATGAGACAGAAATGGTTAAATTAGTTTTTTTTTTTAATTATTAATGTACAGTGAACAACCATTACATATTCTCAATCAAATCATTAACCCCCAGTTTTAACCCCATTTCAAAACGTTCACTGAAAACAAAAAATTGCCATTTTAAGGTTTTTTTATGCCACCTTAAAATTTTGGTCGTTAAAGTTAAAAGGCGTTACAAGGAATTCAAGCTTGTGTACAAATCATGTTTCTAGCTACAGCCCTAAAAACTAAGGATGTACAGTTTTTTTTATTATTATTTCGTTTGATACTTAACCTCTTCCAAACCAGGGCGTAAGCGTAATCAAGAAGAAGAAAACCAAGCCCAACAACGAAAAGCAAACTTCAAGACTGAAATGATCAAAGCACAAATGAGTTGCTAGAGACTTGGCTTGTGAGTCAAGGGGACAAGAGATTGAATCATATTATTGACTCTTAAGTCCCATAGGACTACTTGCCATAATCCGTCACTAGACTGGCAGCTGACAGCTCAAAGTACAGCTAGTTCAGCTTTTAAATGCTTGACGCATCAAAAACTAATTTAAAACAAACACAAAACAAAAACTCTTCACTTACCTTAACTCGTATTTATTCAGATCATTATCTTCCAACCACTGTTGCACAATCAAACTTTCTTTTAAAGTTCTGGAAGCCAATTGAAACCTTATTCTCTCTTCGTAGTTTAATTGGGAAAGGAAGTCGGGAGAGGAATCAAGTTCAACAAATTGTAGGAGACTGTTAATATCTGAAAAAGAAGAAGTGTACACCACAGTTTAGTTTACAGCTGCGATTAGAACTTTTCTCAAAATCTGTCTAAAATTGCCATTCACTATTCCTCAAATAAACTATTTGACTACAAACTGACATGGTCACATGAATACATGATACATCTTAATAGGACATGATCAATAGATTTACCTTCCAAAGGCTACTCAGATGTTGCAACATGCTAAATCTACCAAAGTAAATCTATCCAAAATGTACCCCCCCCCCCCCCCCCGGATGTAACTAGGTCATTTCACGATTTTTGACATTTTAGGTATTTTAGATCGTAATTGTTCTGTTAGAAATTGACTAAACGCTTCATACATTTAAGGTATTTTATTCCCTTATACCGCGGTTTTTCTGCACTAAAATTAACTAAAAGCTTCA
>JAHWFP010213199.1:0-17122 GCA_023313725.1 Lithobius niger
TAATGATTTCTGCCCAGTGCTCTGCAATAATAATTGCTCTGCCGACGAGTATACTGCAGTCACATCAAAATCGGGTTCAAAAGGCCCTGGTCGGTGTCAATACCTACATTTTAAGCTAAACAAATTGAAAATCGGTTCATTGGTTCGATCTCTAGGTGAGAGCAAAAGTTTTAGCCCATTTGGCTTTCCGTGTCAAGAATACTGTAGTTACGTTAAAATAGCCTGCGAAAGGCCCTAGGCCTTGTCCAGACCTACGTTTTAAGCTATAGAACTTGAAAATCGGTTCAGTGGTTCGGTCTCCAGGTGAGGGCAAAGAGTCCCAACAACAACAAGAACAACAACAAGAACAACAACAGCAACAAGAAATGGCCATGCTGTGGACGCCGAACGGTTTGATTGTTGTCATTAAAATTTGTAATGTGGTGAAGTAGTTACGACACGACCCCAAATACCGAATTTCGTTGGTCTATGTCAATTCTGGGCGAGACTATAGGAGTTCAAAGTTTGACGTTTAACATGGAAGTTCATGCTGAGGCTTACATAAGGACCGCTATCCTTGATACTGACGAGTTATGTTGACGGTACTGGTTGTTCGGTGAGTTTATGAATATTCTGTTGAGTCTGTCTCCGACGTATGTCACTCCAGCGACACACTCGAATTCTTTATCGTTCGTCCCCCATTGAGTTCCTACAAAGAAAGGCCATCCACCCCTGCAATTTGCATTAATTTTTCTAAAAAATTACCTTGGCGTAAAGTTAAGTCAGAAATTTTCATCTTTTCTGGATGTAGTACTTAACCTGTGCCATAGAACATTCTATTTCAAGAACCGATTTTACTTTTTAGAAAAATAAATTTTTATTTTATTTTAATTAAGGCAGCCATTCTAGGGCCACTTATAAAATTTTAATGCGTCATAGCAGAAGGCAGGGAGGCGTGGCTTACAATTGTGAACCCAATATGAGACACGTCATCACTCAGAAATGGTTTCAAACGACTTTTTAAATAGACGGTTATTGGCTATAATTAATTGCCTCGCACCTGTGATCTGGTGAACAACAGGCTGCGAATAAAGATCACCGTTTGGCAAAACTGCTTCCGTTTGGCAGTTTCTGGAGATAACAGTAACCATGGCCGTAAAGCTTCACAATGGGTAGAAAAATAATCTTCTTGGGTGTCAATTTAGTGGTCGTTTTTGTGACGTCATCACTGATTGTGCCTTCTGCTTCCCTTCCCGAACGTAAGTAAACACAAATTTGTAGAGTTTTCCTAAACACGAGTCTTTGATTTTCAATCCAGTTCGTCTCCCACTGTAGCCTACGCCAAGGCCGAAAGTAAATGTGTGTGTGTGTCCGAAACAATGCTTCTGCTACCACCACCCCCTTCCTTTCTACCCCAAAGTAAGAGTCACAAATATGGGCACCAATCGCAAATAAGGCAAAGCGCGAGAAAAAATTCCTGAAAATTAGATTCTAAATAATGATAAAAAAAAAAACGAGATAAAATGTTATGTCATAACACAAACACTCATTAATCATGGGTAAAAACTGTAACCAGGCACCAACTTGCCTTGGGGCACAAATATGGGCACCAATCGAAAATAAGGCAAAGCGCGAGAAAAATTCTAGAAAACTGGGTTCTAAATAATGAGAAAAAACGGGGGGGAAATGTTATGTCATAACACAAACACTCATTAATCATGGGTAAAAACTGGAACCAGGCACCAACTTGACTTAGGGCAAAAATATGGGCACCAATCGAAAATAAGGCAAAGCGCGAGAAAAATTCTAGAAAACTGGGTTCTAAATAATGAGAAAAAACGGGGGAAAACGTTTTTTAATTATGGGTAAAAACTGGTACCAGGCACCAACTTTCCTTAGCCTACAAAAATGTAAAGTCTTAATGGAAAAAGTGAACCTAAGTCAATCAAGGAAGATTGACCGAAGGATACCCCATGGACACATCTGTATAATCGGGAATAATGGCAGCATTTTATATTTTAGAGATACCCCATTACTGTTTCGAACTCTCAATACCATGATGTGTGAATGAATAGGGCCAACTCTTAACGCTGTTCTGTCGAGATGCAGCTTACGAAATTAATTAATATGAAATAAATTAAATTAAATTAAATTAAATTAAATTAAATTAAATTAAATTAAAGGCAGCTTATTGTCATGGGAGCCTCCAAATTATAAGGTGATACCCTCACAGCCAAGCTCACACTCTCATGACCTACCATTGTCACAGTTACTATACCTTTAGATTAGTGATGCTATCCTACCACCCAAGCTCACACTTTCATAACTTACATTGTCACGGTTACACTACTTTTAGATTGTTGATGCTATTCTCACATCCAAGCTCACACATTCATGATACACAGTTGTCACGGTGACTACTTTTAGATTAGTGGTGCTATCCTCACATCAAACCTCACACTTTCGTGACCTACAATTGTCAAGATTACATAGTTTTAGATTAATAATGATATCCTCACACCCAAACCTACACTTTTATAACCTACAATAACTGTCATGGTTTCAACTTTTAGATTAGTGATGCTATCCTCATATCCAAGCTCACACTTTCATGACCTAACCTACAATAATTTTCACGGTTTCTACTTTTAGCTTAATGGGGGGGGGGGGGAATTGAGGCTTAATGGCACGTCGACAACTTGGTCATTAGCGCCAGTTAGCTTAATGCTATCCTAAAATTGTCATGGTTACTACTCTTAGAACAGTAATACTATCCTCACATCCAAGCTATCATGGTTACTACTTTTAGATTAGTGATGCTATCCTCACATCCAAGCTCACACTTTCATGACCTCCAGTAATTGTCACGGTTACTACTTTTAACTTTGTGATACTATCCTCACATCTAAGCTCATTCTTTCATGCACTACACTTATCATGGTTTCTACATTTAGATTAGTGATGCTATTCTAACAACTAAGCTGATACTTTCATGGCCTACTATCATGGTTACTACTTTTAGGTTAGAGAACCTGGCCTCACACCCAACCTATCACTTTTAGTCTTCTGTACAGCCGTACCGGCTGAGAAGACTATTGCAACGACTTCCGTCCGTCCGTCGCCTTTTTCAACTTCGCAACGGTACCAGAAATTGACGACCACTGTTTACATCGTTCGATTCAGTGTCAAAAGTTAGTTAAATAACATGGCAAATTAAAACATCGTTACTTCCTTATAGCTATTAGACTTCTTCGACGTAACTAAATGATATAATAACATTTGATCGTCGAATTGAAATCCTAAAGATTTGTGTTAACGCAGCCGTAAAAACAAACGCATTTTAGCTTCGTTTAAAATAGTCTCGTCGCATTGTTACATGAATGAATAGACTTACCATCGAACCAGATTCGCCATTAGGCCTATCTACTACTTAAGAAATTAAAACTGCATTGAAAAAAATTAGGCCTAAAAAATGAAAATTAAGCCTAAAATCATGTTACCACGGCAACGTCAAGTTGCTACGAGTAGCACCTGGCTTCATCAACAGCGTCTCTCCCATTACTTCCCTATACCACTGATCTATATAGGTTACGTTGCGCGTTATGTTTAACACTGTAACTGTGTTCCCGAAAGCGCACAGTGTTGTAAAAATGAATAGGGGTGCTATACAAATCAAATCTCCGTTAGCTGCTACTTACGAAATTAAAGTTCCAGGTAAGAATTAGGCCTAAAAGTACGCCTAATCGAAATTTAAATAAGCCTAAACTCGAAAATAAGCTTAAAAGCTAACACATTTTTAACCGGCAGTTCTGATAGTTACTGCTTTTAGATTATATAACAAAGATAGCTGTTGCAATGCGTGATAGTGGTAGTGGCAGAACTGTACAGAAGACCGGATGCGAGACTAGGTAGTCGCTCTAGCCTCTTGTTGTAACTTACAATCTGTGCGACCGTGCTAGCAGTCCCTGCACCGCTGCCACCGCAGTCCCTGCACCGCTCCCTCTGGTAATGTCATTGGACATTACAGTAATTAACTTGGCTTGATCCTGTGCCCTTTCTTGTTGACACTTGACGGCTAGAGCCTAGTGCAATCTGGAAGGGACTTTTACTGCAACAATGTAATACCAAAAATACTTACCTGACCAAAGTCAGGCAGGCGATTTTGTACTTTTCAAAGCTAGCCTTAATTGTTCCTTGATTGTTGTCCACTGTATGGTTGTACTAGTTCTTTGGAGGCTGCATAGAGCAGCGTCAAGTGACGTCATATGGCTACAAGAGAGATACCTGCAAGGGGCACTAGATTGAAATGGTGGGTTAAACAACGGCACTTCTAGTCAAGCCAGTGCTTTGAGAATGGATTTCGTAGGCTTAAAAATCCGTTGTTTTCTCCAATCCCTTATGCTGCTTAGGTTGTAATTGAAAAATAAAGATTCCACTTGCTTAAAAATGTCAGCAACTGCCAACAAATGGACAAAAATCGCGCGTTTTAGGCCTAAGAAATCCAGTCTAATAGCATTGGCTTCAGTAAGACGCTCTTCTTTTCCCCCACCAGTGCACCTTGCAGCTAACCCAGTAACTGGCTTCACCATAGAGTTATATACAATAATACTACGTCGTGTCACTGCCCTATTGTTGGTATCATTTTGCTCTCGTTTTTGTGTTTTTCCTGCCTGCTCGGCAGATTTTTTTTTCTGCTGCAAGTTTAGCAAGGGAGCTGACGTGTTAATGCTGGCTCCATGGCTGAGATAGAAACGGCTGCCATTTTGGGCATGCTGAATTCTAGTCAACTTTACATTTCTTAGCCTTCTGTTGTGAAGAATCTACGGATTATCACTAGTGAATCTCGTCTGCTGATGGCTAGAGGATCCATCTACCTGATGAACCCGAGATGCAGTGTGGGCTTCCTGGACAGTTTGATTCGTAAAGTGACTAGAGATGAATGTAAGCTTCATTCTAGTACGCAAGTTGTTAGCTTTACAATTCCCGTGCAGGCTGGCAATTAATGTTAAGGAAGAGCATGACTGCTGTTGACCAGAATCCAAACCTGAAACACCATAGCGTAGCATGAGATTGTGCCGGAGTTGTTTGCCTAGAAGAAGAATAAACTATTATTGTTGCCATTCATGTTCCTGTCTTCCTTTGTACAACTTAAACGATTTTCCCGAACGGCATTTTCACGGATCTCGGTGTGTTGTGGCGAGTTGCCTCGAGTTGCCCTTTCGACTCGTAACCACACTCAGCCCATAATTAAACCTACTTTATGCTGATTTGTAGAGAGAGCCGTAGACTATGCTGCAGCGAGTTGGTGGAATTAAGCACAGTTCGCCGTCCACCACTCTCCCCCGTGGCTTATCATAGCTTGCGCTTCATAAGCCATACTACAGTTTGGTAGCAGGAAGTTGGTTGCTTTGGTAGAAGTACTTTGGTTTACTTGGGTAGCAGAAATGTTTAGAGTTTCGAGACCTGCAATTATCTCTGTGACTATTTTTAGATAAGTGATGCTATTCTAACATCTAAGCTGTTACTTTCATGACCTACTATTATCATGGTTACTACTGTTAGGTTAGTGCTGCTATCCTCACATCAGAGCACACACTTTCATGACCTACAATAATTATCTTGGTGACTGCTTTTAGGTTAGTGATGCTATCGTAAAATCTAAGCTGATAGTTTCATGACCTACTATTATCACCGTTACTCCTTTTGCGTTAGTGGTGCTATCCTAACATCAAAGTCAGAGTTTCAAGACCTGCAATTATCTTTGTGAATATTTTTAGATTGGTGATGCTATCCTAACATCTAAGCTGACAGAATTATGACCTACCTTTACCATGGTTACTACTTTTAGGTTAGTGATGCTATCCTCACATCAAAGTTCACACTTTCATGACCTACAATTGTCATGGTTACTACTTTTAGATTAGTGATGACATCCTAACGTCTAAGCTGACACTTTCATGACTTACAATAATTTTTAAGGTTAGTGATGGCATCCTCAAATTCCAAGCTCGCAGTTTCATGAACTAAATACAATTTTCACGGTTACTACTTTTAGATTAGTGATACTACTGTGATCGCAGCGCCATTCGAAATTCTTGTACCCGCGTGATTAATGCGAGTGACGAGAGTTAAATGGGAAAACCGACGTTGTACTTGTAAGTCTAAACACGGAAAGGAGGACGAATCGATAAGAGAAATTTTAAATCAAACATGGCGGCATCTTCACCACGGTAACCATGCTAACAGCGACTATACCTTCGGAAATTGACGAATTACTCGCGCATGGGCAACGTCTGAAGTTGAAGAACATTTTCTATGTTCGATTCAAACCTTATTCAGTTCGTTACAAGAAATGTAAACCATGCAGGCTCATCTCACTTTTCGGAACACAAATCCATGCTTACCTCCACTCATCTCTTCATGCCGTTTTAAAATTGAATGACATTTTTTAAAGCAGTTAATTTACTATTCTTACCGATATCATTTTGTTTTAGGGACCATTCAAAAAGTACGTCACACTCCGAAGGGGGGAGGGAGGGGGAGGGGTCAGTTCAGTGCGACAAACAAAACGTAACATGGGGTAGGGGGGTCTGTCAAGATTGTGACGTCACACTTTAATATTTTAAATAAAGAAAAAAATTTAATACCAACCTAACTGTACATTGCCGTGATCGTGTCAGGAAAGTAAAGGCTGTAAACCTGCTTCTGTTTCAACCCAGTGTTCTTTGAATTATAGTGGCATTGTCACCGAATGTAAGTCTGAAGAATGTGGATCATCTAGTACTTCTGTAGAACATCTGCACTTGCTTGCATGAAGAGGAGGAATACACAACGCCATTTCTTTCAATGAAACAAACAAACCACATGCCTTGTGGACTGTAAGGGAAAGCTCATTCTGAATGTTAAGTTGGGAAAGGTTTGAATAAATGTAGGTTTTCTGTTCTTCCAGTTTTCCCATCCACGATATACATGCCACTAATGCCTTTAAGATTTGAACTGGAGGAAATATCAGTGAGATAGCCTCAGCACATTCCTAAACTGAACAGTGATCTGGCCATTTCTAACAATTCAGTCCTAAATTGTGTATTGACTTAGAGACGTCACCATCTGACAACGTAGTGTTGGTTCTGGGGAGCTTGGGGTCAACGCTTCGCAGAGGTGTTGAGTTAAGGGTATATTACAGTGTCGGTCGGATTTTTATTAGTGGCTTCTCATTTTTAACTGGCTCCTGGCAGATAAAATAAGTTGTTTTTATGAATTTTGTGCAGATCCACAAAATTGCATTCCCAGTTGAAAATAATTCGGAGGGGGGAGGGGGGTGAGGTTAGTGTGAGGTTAGGGGGGTATAAGTAGGTGTGACAGAATGTGACAAAGGGGAGGGAGGGAGTCAAAATTCGCCAAAGAAAAGCGTGACACACTTTATGAATGGTCCCTTAGTAGTGCTAAATACTAGACGACAGCACCTTCTGGTGATAAATCGTTGAAAACGGTAACTAGGTGGATTTTACTAGGTCGATACCAGTTGGCGGCGCAGCCAGTCTCGTATCAGTTTCTGGGGGACGCACTTTCCGTGGCGACTGTGCTAAGTAGAATGTTCAATTAGTAGTTCGTCCTATAGGTGTAACAACACAGACAAGTACATACCAAGAGCAATGTGCCAAATCGTAGAGTTAAAACGGTACCTCGTTCGCTTCACTCACTCGGTCACTTATTACAATGGAAAGCGCCAGTATGTGGGGAAGGTCCAAGAAAACCTGTACATATCACTGCCGGCATTGCTTGTACTTTGTTTCAAGACAGATTTCTACTCCATTTATCAATTAACAAACAAGATTTCTGGATTCAGGGTGCATTTATACAACGAATCGCAACGTATAGTTCCTCACTCACTAGCCTTTACTTAGTTAATACTAAATTCGTTAGTAGCTTTTTGCCTTTAATGGTGCATGCGGTTTTCGAGTTGTCCGTACCTGGTTATCATGGCAACGATGCAGATAGAGATTCTCTCCTCGTGGCTCGCAGCACGACATATGATACACATGGCATGACGCCTATTTGCAACAAGAAAACAGTTCCCACTGCAGTTTCTGAATGCTATCATTCTAAGGTTTATTTCGATTCGACAAGCCTAAGATGGGTGCCATGCTGGCTTTTGAATTCTCGTTGCGAGATGTTATGTTTTCCACCGTAGTTTGATCAGAAGAAATCAGTGGTAGAGAGATCTAGCGACCACGTTTTTTACAGCTCGTCAAAACCATCGATTGTTGCCATAATAAGTGACTATCGTGTAAAGTGGTACGTGCACATGGACCTTGAACTCTCCTAGCTTGAAGCGAGATGTACTTTGATTATTGAAACGCAAATGTTTATGGATTTTTATGTGTTTTTAAAAATCTTGAGCAAACCTGAATCCAAGATGGCGTCTCGTAGCTTTTCAACCTTAGTGAGTGACGCTGTTTTTGCTCACTCGTAATTGTTTGTGAACTTGGGTCGTCCTTTCCCTGAAGTGGATTAGTAAAAGAGTGTTGTTATTTGCTGGTACTGGACCGAATTTCTGGTGAAGAATCTTATAATTGCGTTCTAACATGGGGTAAAGCGGAATAAGAAGTTAACCAACAAATCTAAACGTGTTTCGTCTAAGCAACTTGGAAGTGAGGACAACAATTCGTCCATAAGTCAAAGCCCTGCCAAAACAAGAACCATTGACAAAGAGGAAGCCATCTAGTTGATTTCGTGTTGTAAATGTGAAGAGAGTGTGTTCTTTCCTAATTCTGGCATCAGTGAGCCCTTTGATCAAGTTGAGTTGTGGGGTGTGATTTTCGTTTGCAGAAACTGCAAGCTTGAAAGCAGAGTGGCTGCTACGACTGAAATTGTAAAAAATCTGTTTGATGATAAGGCTGAGGTGGAGGAATTCTTGAAGGAATCTGATTAAAGACAAATCATTGCAGGAAGTCACTGAAAAGAAGCTTAAGGAGACACAAAACCAACTCGACATTAAGGATAAGGAAATCACTGAGTTAACTGCTCACTTGTCAAACCTAGCTCCAAATTTGAATGATTGGCCAAAACTTGGAAATTCTACAAACCCCCATGTTATCCAGTAGGCCTACCAGCAAACAAATTAAAGGTAGCAAAAGTAAAGATATACAACCTAGACTAGTAGCTACTGAAGACTGCACCAGGTATATGGCATTTGAGCTAGCAGAGAGAGAAAGGAGGAAAATAAATATGGTCTTTTACAATATTGAAGAATGTTCCGAAGAGGAACCTAACGTAAGAAAAGAGTATGACAAGAAAGTATTAACTGATATACTCCAGAAGCTCGAAGAGCCAGATGTAAACCCATAGGATGTAATGAGACTTGGTCCTCATAAACCTGGATTTATTAGGCCTATCCTGGTAAAGGCTGGGAACCAGTTGGAGAAAGATGCTGTGTTGGCAAGGGCTTTTAAATGTCGTGACATCAGGTTTGGAGAAAGGCAGGTTGGTATTTTCCCAGGCCGCACTCCAGCAGAAAGGCAAGAAGCGAGAGACCGAAGATTGCTGAAGATATGAAAAAACAGAAGCCAATAGCAGAAAGCACATTTTGTGAACCTGTGATGAAGCAAAGTATAAACACTGAACCATCCTCAAAGAAAGGTTGACTCTCACTTGCGCTTATTAACTGCCGTAGTATCAAAAATAAGGGCATCAGGCTTTTTGACCTTAAGCCCAGTATTATTGTTGGCACGGAAACATGGCTTAACAATGATATTAATGATAAGGAGATTGTGCCACCAAATTACCGCGCTTACAGAAAATATAGATTGGATCATGGGGGGAGGTGTTATTATTATGGTGCACAAGTTCTTGTCCAGCGGCAGTGTGGACGACCCTGGCGTTAACAGTGAAATTTGTTGTTGTACGGTTAAGGTGAACGATTGGACCCCCTTGGAATTGTAGCTGCATATAGGCCTAAAAGTGATGTGGATATCTTTAACAACATCCTTCACTGTCCTACTAAACTTCAAGAAAAAGTTGACAATATTGTCATTGCTGGTGACTTCAATATCCGGGGTTTTGATTGGGCCGATGTCTAGATTTCAGAAAATTTTTCTCATGAGTTTCTGAATTCTGCATTAACTATAATGGAAGTGTCTGGGACGCAGCAAATCGTGGACAAGCCAACTCGTATCTCCAACAGTACTATGAGCATACTCGATCTTATTTTTACTGATATTTTTCATCATTTGCAGGTGGAGGTGCTTCAGAAATTTAGTGATCATCAAATTGTGTTTGCTACCTTTGATTCAAAGACTTTTTCATTGCAAAATAGTGTTGAGTTCGACAGGTGGGACTACAAGCTTGCTGATAAAGCTGAGCTTCTTCAGCTCTTGGAAGTTGGTCTGGATGAGTTAGTCGACTGCTTCTTGAAAGACCTGAACAGTGCTGTCGAATTGTCGGTGCCTAGAAGGCGTGTAAAAGTTTCTACGAACACTTGGATTTGTAAGGAAAAAGGAAATTAATGAACAAAAGATGGAGAATTCGTAAATTGCTGAAAGGTAATTACTCACCTGATCACCTTCACCAACTTGAAGAAATTAGTAGGCAAATTGTGGCTAAAATGACTGAAAACAGAGAAACCTATGTGGAAAAGCTCTGCGGTGATTACGCAAGGAAGCCAAACATTTTTTGGAATTATATCCGTAATTTCAACGGAAATGAATCTGCTGTTTCTCAGTTATGTGCATTGTCGAAAACAAACTTATGGCAAATACTCTCAATGACACCTGTGCTAAGAATTTCTCTACTCTCGATGAACCTAGTCCTCTTCCTCTTTTTGGCATTGATCTCCCTGATGAAATCAACGATGTTAATGTGTCTTACGAGGGCATTATTAACCTTATCAAAAATCTTGATAGTTCAAAATCTTCAGGCCCGGGTGGGGTGCCAGTTACTGTACTTAAACTTTCTGCTGAAGTCTGCTAGGTACATTGTTTTTATCTTTAACAAGTCTATCAGCAGTGGTTACGTGAAGCTCAAATGGCGGACTGCATCTGTTGTGCCCTTACATAAAAAATGAGACACACAAGACCCCAACAACTATTGCCCTATTTCTCTCACGTCCAATATCTGCAAAATTCTCGAACATATTGTTGTTAAGCATTGTCTTAGTTATTTACTGAAGAATAATGTGCTTCGGGAAAATCAGTTTGGATTCAGGGAGGGGGCCTCTACTGATTTTCTTTTGGTTGAACTTGAAAACAAAATTGCTGAAGGAGTCCAGGGAAAGGGCAGGTTGACATTGTTAGCATGGACCTGGAAAAAGCTTTTGATAGGGTCACTCAGGCTTTGCTTATACATAAGTTGCGTGGCTATGGACTTGGTCACATGGCTGATTAGTTTGCCTCGTTTTTAAGTAACAGAACTTAGTGTGTTGTTATTAATGGAGTAGCTTCACATAGGCAAAATGTGCTCTCAGGAGTTCCACAAGGTCCAGTATGTGGACTTTTTTTTCATTGTGTATATGAATGACTTGATGGATATTATTGGAAGTGATGGGTCGGCTTTTGCTGAAGATAGCACTTTGTTAAGGAAAGTCTGCACGCAACTTGATGCTATTTCCCTCCAGACTCTCATCAATCGTGTTAGTGAATGATGCTACACATGGGGAATGGGTATACAGCCTTTCAAATATGCAGTTATGTCGATTACTCGAGGAAAAACTCCAGTGATTTTTAACTATAATGTTGGAAGTGAAAGCCTGCCTCGAGTTACAGAGATGAAAATCTTTGGCGTTACCCTTAATGACACCCTAAATTGGGATACCCACAAAGGTAACATTGCAGGTCGTGCTTCAAAGCAGTTACGCTTTTTGAGTAGTGCAACGACGGTTTCCACAGCTTCCCCCTACTCCTTAAGCTAGGGCCTTAGTGGGCCTCCTTACCTTGATGCTATGGCTCCATACTATGTATTCTGTATACTCTATATCTTTATTGATGTATTCCAGTAATGCTATGTACTTTGATGTATGGTCCAGTCCCTGGAGATCAGTGGTCAGGATGGCTCTGGCCTTGCCTGCCCCTAGGGGTAGCTGCTAGCAGAGATGGCTCATGGGATACCGGGATATAGTACAGGATGTACCTTGCACCACCAGTGGCACGTACTGGCTGCAGCTCTAGGTACTTACGGCCTTGCAGCCCCTAGCAGCTTCACTCTGGGAGTTAGTCCCTAACCAGCTAAGAACTCTTCCTGAAGTGTGCCACTCTGCTAGTAGCCCTGACCAGAACATCCTTGAACCATTGGACAACATCTTCTGCGGACAGAACGCGTGGCCCTGGAATAAACCCTGAATTTACCATCCTTCTGGCGTTCTTCCTTGTACCGGGTAGCGGGGTTGCACATTATCTGAACGTGCAGAGCTATTTTGATGATATCTCGATTATGTCACAAGAATTCCGATTGCACTTGATGGCGATTGAAGACACCCTAATGACTTTGGGTCGTGAAGGATTTAAAATAAACATAAAGAAGACAGACTTTTGTAAGAAAGAGATAACCCTATTAGGTTATAAGGTTACGAGTGAGGGTGTTTTGCCGAATCCTAGTAAGAAGGAAATTCTGGAGAATTGGCCACGCCCCAAAAGCATTAATGAGCTCCGAAAATTTCTCGGTTTGGCGGTTTGTTCAGTAGATTTGTGATGTCATATTCGGCGATCGCGGCGCTAAAAGGTAAAGCTTCGAAATTTATCTGGGAGGCGAAGCAGGAACAAGCTTACCAGAAAATCAAGAAAATGTTGGTAGACGCTCCCTTGTTGGCAGCGCCTGATTATAATTAACCTTGGATAACTATGGTGGACGCATCTTTCTCGGGGCTGGAGCGATTTTATGTCAGGTCGATCCACTCACTAAGGAGAAGAAAACCATAGATACAATCTCTAGACGTTTGATAGTTGCTGAACAGAGATTTTCGAATAGTGAGAAGGAATTGAAGAGTATTATTTGGGCAGTACGTAAGTGGCGTAGATACATAAAAGGGGGTGTGATAACAATTTTCAGCGACCATAAGGCACTTTCGATTTTATCAAAGGTAAGCTCACCAACGGGACGCTTAGCGAAGTGGCTTGTAGAGTTATCTCAGTTGGACGCTAAGATCTGCTTCGTCCCAGGTGCACAGAATCGCATCGCGGATGTATTGTCTAGACGATACGAATCTGAGAGAGACTTTACTCCTATCACTAAGCAATCTTGATATCAGCTATGGATGAACGAACGGGTCAGAATTGTTATGTATTTAACAACGATTGTTTGTGTAATCAGATCGATGTTGAGCAGATTACACTTGATCAGATTAGAGCAGAAACGTTAAAGGACAAATACACGTTAGCATTGAAGTTAGCTTTAGAAGGAGAAACGAAGGAAATAAGGTATGACTCGCCTTCAGTTCATAGATTCGTACTGAAGTACCAGCCAAAATCGATTGTGAGTGACGTAATAATTTATGTGAATGTTAATAAAGATGTTCTTGATGTGCCGAATTTGAAAATTTTGGTGCCCCGTTCGCTGCAAAAGAAAATCATTCAGCTAGTACACGATACGTTTACAGGTCCTCAGATGGGTGTTTACAAGACGATAAAACGCATATTTATTTGTACACATGGTTGGCGCTTCAAAGTTGATTGCAAATTACGTAAGGACGTGTAAAGTTTGTCAGGTCCATAAGGTGCAACAGACTCGAAAGAAGGCTAAAACAATGAATGTAACGGAAAAGGCACGGGAGAGTATTGTTTTTGACCTGAAAGGCCCACTGGTACGGAGTACAAATGGTTTTACTTACATCCTAGTGGTGCTTGATAAGTGGAGTCATTGGGTTGAGTTAATTCCCCTAAGAAACGCTGAAGCGAATAGTTTAGCAAAAGCACTCATTGATGAAGTGTTTTCACGGCATGGTGTGCCAGCGGAAATTTTTTCCGACAGCTCCAATAATTTGAGAGGACAAATAATGAAGAATTTATGCCTACAATGGCGTATCAAGGCGAGATTTCTGTCAGTTTATTCACCTAAGTCCAGCCTAGCTGAGCGGTGGATGAAAGAGTTGACAAAAACGCTAGCAATTTACGTGCAAGACGAGAAATCGGGTCATAGAAATTGGGATCTACGTTTGAAACAGCTTCAGTTGGCATTAAATTCAGCAACTGCTTCGGTGACGGGTTTCACCCCAAGTATGTTAGCGACAGGAAGGGAGTTACGAATGCAACAAGCCCCTGTCGGTAAAGTACAAACGGACGAAGTTAATTACCTGTTACACATCTTAAACTTAACGTCTCGCATGCGTGCGATAGTTAGGAGAGCTGTCCGCAAACGTCAGGCAGCTAAGTTACATCGTGCTGCAAAGGCGGATATAAATAAAACTGGTAAAGAATTTGAAGTCGGAACTAAAGTTTACGTACGAAATCACCCTAAAAGTGACAAATCCTGCTACTTTATGAAAAAAATGGCACCAATTTACATCGGAATTTACGAGATTGTTAAAAAGTTTAGTCCTGTAGCTTATCAGCTTAAAGATCTTAATACGGGTATTGTTTCTCGTTATGTGTATCATATAGATAATTTACGTGAGCAGATTGAAGGTGAACGGTACCCAGTTAGTGAAGCAGATTCCGAAAAATTTTAAACTTAAATCTAAAAGTAGTTACTGTGTTTCTTCTGGTCTTCTTTCGGCCAGCAGTAGCTAGATCTAAAAATAATTTCGCATGCTAATCATGGTGTTGCTTGTAGACTGAAAAAAATAGCATTTAAATGCAAATAATCTGGTGACACTCGGGGGTTAACGCTTATGCTAATTACTTAAGAAAAGCCGTTCAAATGCTTAAGTGGAAGGTTGAGGTAGTAGCATAATTTTGTAATGAATTTGTTGGAGTAACCGGATTTTCACCAGAGAATTACACTTTTTTTTAACTAATGTGTATTGAACTAACCTAACACGTTAATCTACCCTACAATGAAAATGAACCTAATAACAGACAGAAAATGAAACGGGGGTTGCCACAATAGAGTTTCTTATTTAATTAATAATTTGTATGGATTAGAAAACTTAATTAATAATCGATGGAGGACGTGGTGAGACATTTTTTTTTAACAGCAATTAAAAGCTAGTTTCGAGTCAAGCTTAGCTGATTGTTACCACGTTAGTCACATTTGACACGCGTTGTTACCGATATTTGACAACCGATTTTGACAATTAAGATTTTGAAGTAAAAATCTTTCTAGCTGATTTTAATGGTAAAACCGATGATTAGTAGTTGCGATTTCAAGTGAATTTTCGTGCATCAAGCACTTAGTTTTTTTTTCTTTCTCTTGACTGTTTTTGCACTGATTGATTGTGATTGTATTTTGAACGTTGAAAAATCGTTTTTTCTTCTGCATAATTTTGGTTAAAATGTTCAAGTAATTAAGTTTGCGTAGCGAGTTTTTACGGGAATAGTGTCTGAATTTTGACGCTCAAAGATTTCCCAGACCTTACAAAAACGTTACTGATACGTGTAGGTAATATCACCCTGCTGGAACAGTCAAACGATTAAGTTATTAGCAGATAAAAAGCTTGAACGTCCCCATAGCATCCTTAATTTTAACTTGTTGTTAATGCGCGCCTTCTTGGTATTATTTTTGAATAATTTCTGAGAACCTTGATTATTGTTTGAATAAATAACTTAGCTTAATGAATAAGAAGGACGCTTCTTTTGGGGGGTGGGGCCTCTGCAACGACAGTTTCAACAGCTTCCTCCTACTCCTTAAGCTAGGGCCTTAGTGGGCCTCCTTACCTTGATGCTATGGCTCCATACTATGTATTCTGTATACTCTATATCTTTATTGATGTATTCCAGTAATGCTATGTACTTTGATGTATGGTCCAGTCCCTGGAGATCAGTGGTCAGGATGGCTCTGGCCTTGCCTGCCCCTAGGGGTCGCTGCTAGCAGAGATGGCTCATGGGAAACCAGGATATAGTACAGGATGTACCTTGCACCACCAGTGGCAGGTACTGGTTGCAGCTCTAGGTACTTAAGGCCTTGCAGCCCCTTACAGGCTCACTCTGGGAGCTAGTCCCTAACCAGCTAAGAACTTTTCCTGAAGTGTGCCACTCTGCTAGTAGCCCTGATCAGAGCATCCTTTAACCATTGGACAACATCTCCTGAGGACAGACCGCGTGGCCATGGAATAAACCCGGAATTTACCATCCTTCTGGCGTTCTTCCTTGTACCGGGCATAGCGGGGTTACAGTAGGATACTCCGTGGGTTCACTACACGTACCAAACTCGCTTGCATACAAAACCATGGTCAGGCCTATGCTGGAATACACTGCTGCTGTTTGGGATCCCTACCAGCATTCTTATATTGACAGGTTAAAGGCCGTGCAAAAGAGAGCTGTTAGGTTCAGTGAGAACGATTTTAGTTCCTTTTCCAGTGTTAGTGCAATGGCGGAAAACCTTAGCCTACAGGATCTTTCTGACCGTAGAACTAACATTAGGCTTACTCTTCTTCACAAAATTGTACATGGGTATACCATTATTAATGCTGAAGATCGGTTGGCTAGGCCATACTTTTATGGCAAAAATGATCACGATTTTAAACTTCAGGTTTGGCAGCCAACTACTGACTTCTTCAAATACTCCTTCTTCCTAAGAACTGTCACAGAGTGGAATAACCTGCCGAAGGAGTGTGTGAATAACTCAAAACTGTCTAACTTTAAATCCTCTCTTGGGAGAGTGGCCTGATGAAAGCGTATGTGTTATCTTTTGTGTTTTAATTTGTTTTTTATAGCTTGAGATGTACATCTTTACATTATTTTTAATTTAATTTAATTTAATAATGACCCGTCTCGTAGAAAAAAACAGTCGATGTTCCCTGCTTTTCTGGATTGTTTTATTGTTTTATGCAAGTCATGTTGCGACCAGCGGCATAACTACAATGAGGCAAAGAAGGCAACCACAAATTTAGAGGATGAACAAATTTTCAGAAAGAAATGACTTTTGTGATTTTTTTTTAAAGTTATGGGTGTATTTCCGTGAAGTCATGTCTTATGTGACGAAAACTTAATTGTTTTGTTGTTTTTTTTTGTTGTGTGACAGGAGGAGTGTGTGTGTGGGGGGGGGGGGGGGGGGGGGG